>CAJNOQ010001516.1:0-30758 GCA_905250885.1 Didymodactylos carnosus | reverse complement strand
GTTGCCAGTAAAATTCTAGAAAACATTATTTATAATCAACTACTTCAGTTTCTAACTGAAAACGATCTTTTGAACTCTACTCAATTTGGATTTAGGCCTTCGTCTTCGACTACTGACGCCCTTTTGCAAGTCACTCAATACCTTTATAGTAGCATTAACCAGAAAGGGAAATTCAAACCACATACTGCAACAAGCTACAATAACATTGGATCAGTATATCACAACAAAGGTGACTATGATAATGCCCATGACTATTACAATAAGGCGCTTGATATTTGGAAAGAAACTCTGCCTGAAAAGCATCCAGATATTGCAAAAAGCTACAACAATATTGGATCAGTATATGAAGACAAACGTGATTATGATATTGCACTTGACTATTTACAAAAGGCACTGGTTATTTGGAAAGAAACTCTGCCTGAAAAGCATCCACGTATTGCAAAATGCTACAACAATATTGGATTAGCATATCACAACAAAGGTGACTATGATAATGCCCATGACTATTACGAAAAGGCACTTGATATTTCGAAGAAAACTCTACCTGAAAAGCATCCAGATATGGCAACAAGCTACAATAATACTGAATCAGTATCTGGGGACAAAGGTGATTATGATACTGCACTTGACTATTTACAAAAAGGCACTTGATATTCGGAAAGAAACTCTCTCTGAGAAGCATCCACATACTGCAACAAGCTACAACAATATTGGATTAGCATATCAAAACAAAGGTGACTATGACAATGCACATGACTATTAGAAAAGGGCGTTTGATATACTTAAACAAAGTCTGTCTGAAAAGTATCCGGATATTGTAAGAAGCTATATGATAGTGCACTTGACTATTTACAAAAGGTAGGGGTGGTGATGTATGTGAAAAACGGCCGAAAACCTGTTCGTTAGCTAGGCGTTAATGGCCTATATACGGTCAAAAGCATCTATAATCACTTATGTGGAAAACGGTCTAAAAACGGTCTTAACGAATCGTTAATGGCCTGTTTACGGTTTAAAGAATCCAATATGTGTGTGTTTTTCGTTTTTCGTCCATCATATTTCACACTATGTGGATGCACTGGAATAAATTGTATGTAGTGGTACGTCAGCTTCCGAGCTTGAATAGCACTTTGATTGTGTTAGTCTTCGAACCGACATAGCCATATAGTTACAGTGACAGACTGGCAAACACAAGTTCTGATGTTCGAAAAAAATTATAGTGGCGTTAGATGATGTGTATAGTCTAGTACCTAGATTAGGTCAATTAGTGAGAAAGGGTAGATGCGACAGATAAGTCAATATCACGAAGTCGGAGGAAAATGTTTTAGGAGTTAATATAACTTCTAAAAACGGCCCGTTAACATTCTCAAAACAATAAAAAACGGCCAGTAAACGGTCAATAAACAGCCAGTAAATGGTAAGAAAACGTTTAGAAAACGATCCGTAAACGGTGAAAAAACGATTTATTTAAGACCCTAAAATGTTACGAGTTTTAGGTTCTGAAAACGGTCCGTTCACGGCACGTTAACTTACCGTGAACGACCAGTTAACAGGCTGTTAACGGTACCGTTTTCTTGGACCTGGGTGGTAATGTTATTACTTTAAAAAAATATGTTATTAATCTATCATATTTTGTGGCTGGTGATGCTGCATAAAAAAAGAAAAAAAAAACGATTAGGTGATTTATAACAGTTTTTGATCATGGAGATGTTAAAAATTTGTAAGAGTTGAACTCCAAAAATTGTATATAGTTTGTTTGTCTACATTTTTGGACTGTCGTGGACAGAAGCTTGTTTATTTCTGAAATTTTTTGATTTTGAACATTCGAGTATAATCAGCAGTAAAAGCAGGTTTTCTTATTTTAAATATCTAGAGTAATGGGCATGATACAGTTTTTATTACGCAATAAGTGTACCGTGCTTAGGCAGTATGGTAGCTCGGTATACTGCAATAGCTGCATCGTTATGCGTATTTATAGTGTCAGATCATTCACAACAGATATGGTTTTTTTTGGCAAAATGGCCAAATTCGTGTACAATTTAGATTTTTGGCCAACTTCTAGTTGAACCTAGGAATACGACTAAGTTCCACTAGAATATAAATTTTTGGCCATTTTCCGTTGGAATTTGACCAAAACTTGTTACGGACAAATTCCAAAATCCAAATTCCGTTTGGCCAATTTCCAGTTTACCTGTAAAATATTCTTCAAACTCAATGAAACTGTCAGCGTTTATTCAGCTATCGTTCGTCACTTAAGAGATATATTTCTTTTTTCGAAAAAGTAATACTCTTGGGTCGGAGATGTGGCACATTAAGTTCACTCTCTCCGATTAGGTTCAACTTTAAAATCATTGTTCTCTACCAACAAGCGATATAGATAATATCTCAGCATATATTCGTGTACTTCAAGTCATACTCTTTACAGTTGCTTAATTAGAAAAACTTTCGGATTCTATATTCTACTTTTTGAATGACTAACAAAATATTGCACGGCAAAAATTGTACAGTGTTTTTCGTCACACTATCCACTTTCAGATAACAATAATATACGCAATCAATTCCTCGCTTATAAAGATTGCTATATAAATCAACATTTGAATGTAGACGGTTGCTTGGTGGTAGTGCTTGTATTAGTATTTTTTTAGGAACTTTTTGCGATTCGTTTGGTGTCACTGTGATTTGCAGGATGACAATACCAATTTTTCTTTGCATATGGCATTTTAAATACTCAGTGTCGAAGTAAATACCATTTTTTTAATGAAAATGTTTCGTTTCGTGGTCATAACGTAACACGATTAACGTTTAAATAAACAATTCACCAGCAAACAAGTCTACTCATTAAAAAAAGTCTTGTTAGGGCAGCTAAAATGATGAAACTCCTGAAAAAGTGTTCAGCAGTTTAAGTCGATGTGACCACTATTGTAACACGCCCCGACCAAGACGCTCTGGCCGTGAACGAACGTTCGAGCGTCCGACAATTGCGCGTCGAAAGTTTGAGCACCGACCTTTGAGCGATCGACATTTAAACGATCCCGACAGTTGCGCGACCTCGACAATTGAGCGACCACAACAACTGAGCGACCCCGAACTGTCGGACGCTCAAACGTCCGTTCACGGTCAGAACGTCTTGGTCGGAGCGTCTTACAGTACTGGTTACATCGTCTTAGTCATAGCGTCTTACAGTAGTGATCACATCGCCTTAAACTGTGTAATACTTTGGAAGGTCGTTGAATTAAGCTTTGTGATTATAAACTCTTTCTGTTTTAAATTTATTTTACAAATTAGATTGAAAATTAAAGACGTTTCGGAAGATATCTTACTCCTTCTTCAGTTTAAGGAATTGAACTGTTTTAAAAAACCTTGGCAGGATAGCACCTATCGGTGCTAAAATGTGAAACTCATAATTATACCGTTATGGAATAAATCAACTTACTTTTGTACGATCAAGTAAAGTCTCTTTTCAGTTCGTGTAAAGGTATTTTTAAGATCACATAAAGGTATCGTCATTAGTCGCGTAAAACTTTTCAGAGCACGTAAAGGCTTTTTAAGGTGTGATAGAGGCTACTTTAAGAAAGTGTAAGTTCATATTTAGGTTTAGGATCGTGAAAAAGCAAGGGGATGATGGATAAAAATTAAGACCGTAGTAGAAAACTGAAACATAAACGCAGAGGCAACAGCAACTAACATACACTCAAAAACCCATAGAGGGTAATGATTAAGCAAAGAGCGATACAACGCCGCGTAAAAGCGCTGCAAAATCATGTAAAGCCAGCCTTCAGATGGTGTACATACACATCTAATTACAACTCAATGTCTCTAAAAGATGTGCATAACCTTAAGATGGCGTAATGGTCACTTTAAGATTGTGTAAAACACAGTTTAAGATCGTGTAAAGGTACCATAGTCAGTCAGTAGCGGATCCAGGATTCTACCGATGAGGTGGCGATTTCTAAACCATGTCGTCCGAGGTAGTATGAATATTTCTTCTAAAAAAGTCTGGTAGTGTACTTCCATTAGAATTCCATTTGCGAGGGGGCGGCTGTCGCCGGACAGCCGTAGTGCTAGATCCGCCACTGTAGTCAGTCGCGTAAACCTTTTCAGATCGCGTAAGGGTCTGTTTCAGATGGCGTAGAGGCTATTTTAAGATCGTCTAAGGGTACTTTTTAAGTGCGTGTAAGAAGGGGGCGGGGTCCAAAATAACTAGTATTCGCCTGGTTTTTGAGTATAAACCGGAACTCCCTCTACTTTGTAAGACAGGAGGAGTTTCACAAAACACACACTTTACACTTTCATATCTTTTCTTTTTCTTTATACTTTTTCTTATTTCTTAATAGTGGAATGGACGAATAACAACGGTATAACTGGGACAGACGAAACTATTACGTAATTTCTTCTTCGTCCGTTCCATTATTACCGTCATGTTGCTCATTATTCTTTAACTATCTCTTTGATCGTAAAAATTCAATCAAGTTTATAACCACAAAACTTAATGGCCTGAGACTGTTGAACACTTTTTCAGGCGTTTCACCATTTTAACTGCCCTGACAAGACTTTTTTAGTCAGTACACTTGTTTGTTTGTGAAATGTCGGGTAGTGGCGTAACCAGAAACTGGCTATAGATACGGCGGTGGCCGTACCGCCTCCCAAAACTTTTTGGAGGTAGTGTCTGCCAAATTCTGCAGTGGGTACGGCGAAAGTACCAATAGGTACGGTGGCCGCCGTACCTTGGTTACGCCACTAATGTCGGGGTCACTAAAATGGCAGAGCCGTTGAAACGTCGGTTAATTCCCTGTGACCGCCATTGTAAGACGCTATGAGTAAAACGCCATGACCACCAAGGAGGGAAGGTTAAAAAATGCCCAAACTCAGGGGTTTTTGAGTGTAAACTTCAATTGCTGTTTCTTTCGGAGATATAGGGGTTTCACAAAACGTACCTTTTCGTTTGTGTGGACCCAATTCTTGAACCCTTAAACAAAGAAAAGAGTCGAAGAATTGGATCCAAAACTGATTCTGGTTTAAATTTTTAGTTTAGGTTATCACAGGGTATCCACGGATGCCACAAGATTTTGTTTCTTTTTTTTGTGATATTCTGCTCTTTAGTAAAATAACTCTTATCTGGATTTGATTCGAGGATTTAGTAGGGAGGGGATGAAAATATTAAAAAGTGATTACATAATAGCTCGATGAAGCATATGACTAAACCACGTGATCAGGTATTTATACAGGACAAATGAATGCTAACTAAAACACATTGTGGGCCCTAAGCGATGAATAAAATTAACAGATGCCGCAGGATAAAAGCTTCTTTCACTGAACGGAACGAATGAAATCAAATTGAAACCGAATACATTAAAAGCAATTCTTTTTTCGTCATACAAAAGTATATGTAAGCCATTGCTAAAGAGCATGACTTGAAGTACACGAATATATGCTGAGATATTATCTATATCGTTTGTTGGTAGGGAACAATGATTTTAAAGTTGAACCTAATCGGAGAGAGTGAGCTTAATGTGCCACATCTCCGACCCAAGAGTATTACTTTTTCGAAAAAAGAAATATATCTCTTAAGTGAAGAACGATAGCTGAATAAACGCTGACAGTTTCATTGAGTTTGAAGAATATTTTACATATGCGAGAGATTTCTGGTGGAATTACCTTGATAGTTTTAATTTGTAAAAATAGACGCATCATTCCGCAAAAATAATCACACGGGTTTGAACGCACTCATGCGCTTTCTCTCCAGTACAGACATCACACAATAAAAGTTTTGAGTGCATTTGGAATTGTCTGATGCGACGGGATTCTCTTATACTCCCATGTACTAAAAATCGGCAATTAATCGTGAAAAATCATACGATTAATCGTGCGCTTAATCGCGATTAATTGACAATTTTGAAAAGAAAGAAAAATCATCGAAATCGCCAATTAATCGCAATTAATTTGCGATTTTTTAAGAATCGCGATTAATTGTTGAAAATACCGCGATTTCGTCGACATGGGTTCTTGTAGTCGTCTCTGTTTAGTTAAAAAGCGATAACATTACTTAGACACCATCACACGTGCAGAAAACTTTCATTTTTACTTCTCTATTTTGAAAAACATGAATTATATTGGAAGAATTTAATTTCAGCAGAAAGATGTATATATTTTTTTAACATCGAGAGGCACATACTCTGGTTATTTATAAATAAAAAAAAAAGAAGAAACTCAATGAAAATAGATAAAAATCAATTCAAAAACAAAACAAAATGGCAAACAATCACAAATATCACCTCGACGTAAGGCGTATACATGTGGTATGTAAAAGAACTTCCTAGATTTGAAAAAACAAAAAAACCAATTAGAATAAGATGCATTGCGTCTTGCACAATGAAAAAAAGTTTGAAAATGAAAGATGTTTAAGCAAAGAGTAGCTCACTGTTAAAATTATACACGATATAAGTTCAAGAAATGGAAGAAAAATAAATTGCAGCTAATCTCATTGACGCTTCTAAGTTCGTTCAACGTTAAAACAGTGCACAAGAGAGCTCACAAGTTCTCCAACTTGAGAACGGAGAAGAAAGAAAGTTTTACATAATATAAGAGTGTCAAAGATTTTTTGAAAATTCGTACATAGATTACCTAAACTACTTTCCTAAAGAGTCATCTCTCTACCAACATAAAAACTCAACTATAACGAATACATACACTAAAACGAAATATTGCTTCTGAAGACAATTAAAAGAAGTGCACTTTGATCGGTTTTCAAATGACATACGGTTTTTTTCCTATTTGAATGCAGTGTAGCGCCAACTTTTCAACGGTGTGTAAAATAAAATGAAATAAACGCTACAAATATATCTACAAATATCACAGGTGATAAACAAAATAGAAAATAAAGAAAACTGTACAGAATGGAGAGAAAGACAACAGATAAACTATCTTTTAAATAAACGCCACAAACCACCTTTACGTTCTTTTCGTGGTGCCATTAACATCGGCACCTGATTTTTATGTGTGATCGAAATCGTGCATGGCGGCTGCAACCAAGGTTCACCATCTATTTGCATTGGAAACGATTTTCTTGTCCTTAAAGTAGAAGTCATGATACCATCAGTTTCTATATAGTTTGATAAATGATATAAGATAACTAAACTAGATATTTCATAACACCTTACTCTTTTCAATCTCTTCTTTATTTTGTTTCTGAACTACTGTTAGAAATATATTAAATAAGAACTAGATTACCCACCGAATAACAACTGTTGAACATTGGCCTAGACGTTTAGCCGATGAGTGAATTCCGGCATAGATCGATCCGGCATGAAGTGCACTTTGAACTCCGACAACTTCGATTAGTTTATCACCCACATCTAAAATAAAGAAAATTACGTTACGATATTACTATTTTTTCTATTTGATAAAGCAAATAAGTTCTTCTTACCTTGCAACACAAATGTCATTTCTGACGTACTACTGGTAGAGTATTCTGAATCTTTGCGTGGAAAACTTAATTGAGTTTTATTTCGATTTTTTCTCGAACTTTCGCCCCATAAACTTATACCACCATAAATACTTGGTATATTGAGGAGTGATATACCCTCCAAAGATGGTCCATTCGCCAAATCTAATGACACTCCGTCACACTACAATAAAATAGTTGAAAAGATAGATTTTCAATGAACTGATACAATTTTTCTCAAAGAAATATTTAATTAATTTGTTACCATTATATCAATGTCTTCGTGTAAATTTTTACAAGTTGAAAAAATTGCTTCGGATGTGCCGAATTCAAGATACCATAATTTGTTTTTCATTCTAAAAAAATTAAACACATTCTACTAAAATTTTGAACGTTTGCCTGAGACTCGTTTGGTGTGATCGCAGATGGAATGAATCTGCTTATTTCGTGCACTTTTTCGGGTTTTTTTATGACACAACTTCACTGGATGGAGATTTCAAAATGAAAGGACTAAATGAAATTGTCACTTTCTGTTTTTATTTGGTCCTTATTTAATTCTGAAACCTCCATCCAGGGAAATTGTGTCATAAAAAACTCAAAAATTGTATGAATATCTGCTAATGGTTCGATGAGTCGTCAATAGCTGCCATCCTAACAGTTCATTCACCGAAGAAAATTAACGATCAAATACCTGCTATTAAATTTTTCTGGATGTTTTTCCCGCATCAAATGAAATCGATGGGCAATTGATGCATCCTGAAATGTAGAAAATGAATAATCAAACACATAAGTTCATTCTATTTTAATGCAATAATGAAGCACATACCACACCAATAGAAAAATAATTATTTATGATATTGTATGGTATTGGATCACCCTTCTCTTCGGTATCATTTCTTGTCGAAAATTCTATTTGCCAACGATCAAGCATAACAACAGGAGCTTGTGATACTTTTTTTAAAACTTTATTTAATGATTCACCCTCGTAGCCACCTCCCCACGATAAACATCTTGCCAGATCATTTCCTGTACCTAATGGAAGCACGGCAACGGGAGCACGACGACGTAAAGCCAGTTTATCCATCACATCCAATACCTATAAGTATATTTTCCATCATTAAACTAGAGTCCACTATGATTTCGATTATGGGAAACCTACCCATCCAACTGTACCTAGAAGAAAGAAAAACATCTCTCAAATTATAAAAGAAAACACTTCGATTTTGTTTACTCTTACCATCTCCGCCGCAACAGAGAACTCGGAATTCTTCAATTTCTTTAAAAAATTGTAACCTAGTGAAAAAACAAAGGACATCAACGATATTGTTAAAAAATGCTTATGAAACCATCATACCCAGGCATAGGTCCAGTCTTAATTAAATTAAACACTTGTCGAGGATTCAATAAATATTGAAATTTTCGCATTATTCTACAAGAGCAAATTAAATTTACAATTGATTGCTTAAAGAAATTGAAGTGAATGATGTCACCTTTCGCCTTGTTTTCCACCACTTTTGGGATTGATAAAAACTAATAGAGGATGTGTATTTGAAGGAGGATTAATTTGAAATGACTAAAGTTAAATAAATATTCACAGTATGTTGAAAAAACTTTTTTTGTTTAGAACTGAATGGATGGATAGTGCTAATCGAACGTTATTGAAAAAGAAATCCGATCATCTCCATAATTAATTTTACGGAATGTTCTCTAAAACAAACCTGTATTGATCCTTCACAACAAGATTCTTCTCGTTTTAATCCACCACGTGCTATGGTCTTCTGGCGCTCCTAAATCATAAAAAAATTCTTTAGTTTACAAATGACAGCAAAAAAACATCATTTTTATGTGTAAAATTTACTAGAACAGCGGGCGATATACAAGATGGAGGTAAAATGTGTTCACGATTTGTACCCAATGTGCATTCCGGCTTGACATGCGATGCACATTTGTTATGTAACTAATAAAAAAAGAAAAACAACATAATAAAAATATAACTTTGAGAGTTGACACAAATATACCGTTAATTGACACCATCGACAATGTAGACCAGTTATACCATTGTAAGTTTTTATCGATTTTTTACATCTATCACATTTTGTTGGACAATTTCCTTCTATCCAATGGTGCAACATGGTCTAAAAAATATAGTTCAAAATCTTTCTTTAAATCAACTAGAATTGTTATTATCATATCTCTTACATAATCGGCTTTTTTCGCTTTGGAATACGTTGAGACACATGATGCTGGTGCTCTGTTCGCACAACGTTCATGAACAACATATCGACAAACTAAAATAAAAATACAATATAAAATTAATGTTTTTTTAATATTGTTTTTCTTGTAAAAATGCTTACACGTGCAACATAGTCCTTGTTTTCCTAATCCAACTAACATTGTTAAACATAAATTACAATAGGCTGGTTTATTAAAATGCTTTAATCGCCAAACATGTGTTCCATCATCTTTCACATTCTAAATCAATTTAAAATTTTGTTTTATAACTGCGTCATTAAATATAATTCAATGAATATTACCGAATCTAAACCTAATAATACTAATAATGGTGCAGTTGTCAAACCACCTTTTTTCCATTCTTCAAGTGTTACTTCTCCATCTCCATCATAATCAATTTCTTTCATCATTGATTCTAATATCTGAAATTAAAACATGATTAAATATATTAGTCATTTATAAATCGATTGTTCATACTGGACGCAATTCTGTCACATCCCATCCTAGATATTCAGCAACATTCATCATTTGATTCACAATACAATCCGTTTCCTAAATAAATAAAATTAATTGACAATTATCCTATCATTATCAAATGTCGATTTTACTTGTTTATCCAGTATGCCATTATCATCTTCATCATACAACATAAACATGACTAAATAAAAAGACAAAAAAAAAATGAATATATTTTATATATTTTAGAACAAGAATATTTCTCAAAAATTTAAATCTATAAATTACATTCAAGTTTTTGTTCGGGTGAACCACCTTCAAGTAATGAAAAATAGCAAACAATATCTTTAAGATAAATTTTTGCCGAATTAATATCGATTTGTTTGCTAATTTCTTTGTCAGAAATTTTAAACGGTAAATGGGAAATGGATTGTCGAATCCATATATCATCACCAGTGGTAGATGTAACTTAAATACAAAAATAATATTATAAAAATATATAATAATAAAATAAAATAATAATTATTACCATTATTATGAAGTGAATGAATTGAATGAATGGAAGGATTTGATTTACGTGATGAATTTCGTGAATTATTTGGCGATACCGTATCATTTTGTTCGTGTGAACCAGCGCGACGTAGGAGATTTTGTTGATGTTGTTTTCCTGTTGGACAAATACCTAAATAATCAATCGATAATTAAAGAACATTTTGAACGCATTAAATATGGTTTAACATTCAACTAGGATGTTACGAGTTTAGGATCGGGTTTTTCAATCTTCAAAAAAAATTGTACAATTTGACAGAAGAAGAGATTCTTTTTGAATATGCTGAAATAAGAGTGAACATATTCGTATAAAATAAGAGGTGACAGAGTTCTGACTATTCTTTCATTCATATTCGATATTTGTTCTAATAATGTCTTCCACTAAGTCTAGACTCGGACTCACTCAAGTTCGTTTAAATGTTTGTCACTGAATGAGCACAGAATCACAAGCAAAAATCACACAGAGCTTACTAAACCCTTATTTCGTAGAGAACCATGTACTCTGCATTTCTAGCAATACAAAAAAGTTTCATATAGTCAGAGATTCACGAGAAAATTTGAAAAAGATAATTGGCTCCTAACATTTCTGTACAAATCCTTCAAACTCTTATTAAACGTGAGTATTCATTGCAAATGTTGACAGTTTTTATTCTGTGTCTATTAATATGCCATAGTCTCTTTAAAATCTTTCTATGTCACACTTAAAATTTATATAAAATTTTTTTGTTACCTTTCCTTAATGACGTATCAGCATCTCGATTATGATATCGAAATTTTTCAGTAAATTTGAGAAATGAAGGAATATTGCTATTGTTTACACCATCAATATTCGGACTTGGTTGATGGTTGACTTTTATCGCTGCCGGTAATATTGACAAAGCCGGAGTTGGTACACCATCTTTCTCTGTTGATAAAATTGGTTTTTTAATAAAAGAAAGAAATAAATGTTGACATAATTCTTCTGGAAGTTCGGTATTATCAAGATAAGCAGTAAGAAATTGTTTAAATCCTTTATAATCAAGTTGCTAAAATAATAATATTAACATTTATTATAATTCTAATATAAATTATAAAATTTCAACACTTACTTCATCATGTTTATGAGTTAACCATAATGAATCTTGTTCTAGCTCGGCAAGTACGTCTTTGACTTTCTTTGGTGCATCTATAATACATACAAAGAGCAATAGATTACAATTTAATTATTCTTCAAAAATACAGCTAAACGATCTTTAAATCTCTGGAAAAGAAAAAAAGAAGATAATTTTGAAATTTATACGATGGTAACAAAAGTCAAATTTATATCATATTGACTTTTTGACTATACTGTACATAAGATATGCTCAACTTATATCACAAAAATATAATCATAATCATCAACAAAATATAATGCTTAAAAGCAATGTGTTAATCTCTTTATTAGGCGTTCACAAACTATATAATAGTTATAAAATGTCATCGAAATAATAACAAAAATCTTTTGATGCTTAATGTTCTATATATTATATCTATAATATGTGTTATCTTGAGTGACAATAAAATGATAGTCTAGTAGTTAAGATAGAAAAAGTTATCGTTGCTAATATTCTATTTAATAACTGTATGCATGAAGACGAAAAAAAAGAAAAACAGATTGACTTTTTTTTTTATGATTATATCTCAGGCGTTATTTAAACAAAGAAAAACAAATTAGAGTGCAAAATAATCAAAGCACAAAATTCATATGTGTACAGTTCTTGATGGTATCTTCTTTTTTTTTTTTTACTTACATGAAATATATTCTTGTAGCTGTGTAAACTCGTTTGGAGCAAGTTTTTCCCAATTAAATCGGCTCATCACCGTCGTTTATCACTATAGTCCATATGAACAAGAGAAGCTTTCGTTGCATAGCTCTCTTTGGTGGGCCAAATTGTTAATGATCTATGGACATTTAAAATTTTCTATAGATAATACATATTTTTTTCTTGTTTTTTAGAATTTTTTTTTTTTGAATTAATTTGTATAGAAAAAAAAATCGAATAATACTCGACAAAAACTTGTTTTCTTTTTTCTTCTTTTTCAATGTCTTTTGTCTATTGTTGATTTGATATATTTACCGTCACTTCCGTCCGGTTTTAAGACTATGAGAAAATTTAATTTCACTCACTACTATCGATGCGAATAAAAAATTATACGAGAATGAAATATATCAGATTTTATTATAAATTAATATCAAACGTTAATGAAAATAAAATAAATTTGTATTTTAATAATATCATGTCTGTTTGGAAAATGTTAACATTGACATTGTACTATAATCTAAAATACAAGAAAAAATTCAAATATTCATGTAATCACCGAACTAAAGATGATAGATTCACATATAGATCAGTTGAACCTTTCCTCAACTCTATTTATGTCTGTGTGTGTATGTGTGTGTGAAGCAACTTTTTCAATGAAAAAAAGTTTTATTAATATAAAATTCAAAAAACTTCGAATTTTTAAATGTTACGAATCATGACGTTTTCAAGAATATATCAGAATAAGAAGAAAAAGAAGACAATCTGACAAGTTTCTACTACAATCTTATATTTTCTACTGAACTGTCGATATTCATATCTCAAGCTTCATCGACTCATCCAACATAAGAATATGCAATAATTATATTTTTATAACCTGATCGAAGATAATAGCTAAAAATAATCTTATCTCGTTAAATTATTTATGCTTCTGAAAGATTGACTTAACAAGGTGCAAGGTACGAAGAAGGTTATAGAGTTCAGTACTTTTTATATAAAAAAGACACAATAAAAATTTTAGTAGAAAAGAAAATGCCGTGATGTATTTTTCTCTTATTTCACACTTTTCTTTGTTCATTTTAAAATAAACTGTGTTGAAGGTAAAATTATTTTGGTCAAAAAATTTCAGTAACAAACAATACATGTTAAGAAAAATGGATTTGAAAAAACAGTTCAGATCATCAAAATTACTTACTGTGTATTGTTTATAAGATCTCTTGTTTCATAAATATTTCGACTATTTGCTTCACTGATTCGTTTGACTAATTTTTCATGTAGTATCCAAATTTTTTAGTCTCTTAAGAGTTGTTTTTTTCTTTCTTTTTTTTTTCTTGTCTTTTTCCTCCATTATCATTTCTATCTGTTCCTATTACTTAAATTAGCCTTAAAAAATGAAGAAGAATATTTTTTGCTTTTCATGTTCATAGAACAGCTAAGGTTAGGATCAAATAGGAGAGAAAAATCATCTATTACTTTCTTGTTTTATATGAACAAAGAGGGATGACACTATCTATGAAGAAAAAAAGGTTTTCCATAAATGATTTTCAGAATGTTTTTTTACATTTTTGATCTCTCATGTTTTCTTCTTTTTTTTTTTTTATACTACTGAGCATGAGTAAAAAAGAAGAAAACATGAAAAAAGCGATTAGAAATTTGACGACTGATGCCTGGGTAATTTATCAATTTTAGTAGTAAACATAATTCTAATGACCTTTTTACATTCTATTTTAGAAATTTAAATTAAAAATATGTCCATCTATGTTTACCTAGATGTTATTCACTATTCTGACTTTTTAATATTAACATCAACCAACTCATTAGATAATATGATAAAAATAGGATGAAAATGTTATTAATTCTTGTTACTGTAATATGAACGGTTTTTTCAAATTAAAATTAGAACTTAGATATATTAGATATCGGATAATATTCGAATATAAATTAATTTAATAATTTTTTTACTGAAAAGTGAAATCAAAATCTATAGTTTACTACAAATTTTTCATATGAATTTTGTTTTCCTCTGTTAGTAGATGATAATCATAATATTCACTTTTCTATTCGATTTTTTTCATTATTCACGCTAAGAAAATATTGTCTCATTCTAGAAACAACAACATATTAATCTATTTTTATTTTGAATGTTAAGCATTTAATCTGACAATAGCTCAATATGTCCAGAGATAACAAAAAAAGTTCATCAATTAGTATAATATCCTGTTTATATCTCTCATGTAATCACGCTATATACTCACAATGATTAAATATACTAGCAAAATTAATCTAAATATTTGCTTTATAAAAGGAAATTTGACAACTATAAAATACGTATTTTTTTGTTATACACTTTGCTTTTAGAGTTAGTTGATTGATTTACTCGCACTACGCCTACAACAAGTATAAAGGACACTTTCGCTCTTTATCCATCTGTTAAACATATAGATCACCGGTATTGTTTTTTCCGAGAGAAAAAGTTGTCAAGTATTTTTTAATACTTTGTCTTTGTTGTTTTTTTATCGCAAGCAAAAAAAGAAAAAAAAAGAAGAATAGCGTATAGAACATAATAATAATCATTACCATACACATAAAAAGAAAAATTAAATGATCCCAAATGTTGAAAATGGTAAAAAGAAATCGTAGTTTACTTTGATAAGTATGATTAACAGATGACACACACACAAATATAGAAAAAACAACAACTTGATAATAGAGAGAAATATGCGCAAAAGATAATCAAGCTGAAGTAACAAAATGTTTTCTCAATTTAACTTTTCTTCCAAATCTCGTATTTCCTTATCAACGATTAGCACTCTAAAGATTTTTCAGGAATTACGATTAGTTGAATGCATCACGTGATAGAATAAAAGAATAACCTTCCCATCATTGTTAGTCTTGAAAATATGGTAGACTCAATATTTCATGAGAAGAAGAAGAAGAAGAAGAAGAAAAGAAAAAAATGAGCCAACCGCGAGAGAGATCTATTTTCGAAATAATCATTAATCATCTGTTTTATAGATGTCTGTTGGACGTGTAGTAACCTTGTTTGCTAAATATTTTATAAAGTATTTATATTACACACACGATTACAGTCTTAGAATTTTTGTTTCTATATATAAAAATTGTTTTATTAATACACTGAACGTTCAGATATAGAAAAAGTTTACTGTAGTATACTCTCTTCTTCGGTTTTTTAACTGATGAAGCGAAATTACTACCTTTTTTCTTTTTTGTTATATGTGTGACAACATATTTAAATGTATAAAATTCTAATTATTGTTTATCTATTCTTTTCGATTAGTCAAGTGCCTAATTCAGAACTTGAAAATATGTAACAGAAAGAGAGAATATAGGCTGTGCTCAAAGAACTTCATCTTGAAAGAGATGAAGAAAGAAAGAAGTATAGATACCAAGTCCTATGTCTTTTTTTTTTTTTCTCTATTCTTACATTACATATATTGCTCAAAGGCAAAATTTCTAGTTTTAATTATAAATAATAGAAATATCGCGTTTATAAGATTTTCGCGTACGATTTGGGAAATGTTTTTCTAAAAGTCTACTACTACAATATTTTCTGTTGTGTTCTATTTCTTATTTTTATTGATTCAAATAAAAACAAAGTATTTACACAATTCATTAGACTAATATACATATACATTTATGTGGTGATAGTCGTAAAATCTCTAAGATTTTAGCTACACAATACAAATTGTATGAAAAGGAGAAAAAAAAGTGTTTAGAGGCTATATATCAATTGGAAATAGATGATAGTTGCGGAAATGATGCTTTTTTGAAAAAGGAGAGAGAGGGAGAGAGAATAAGGGAAGCAACTGAGCGAATGAAAAATATTATTTTCGCACTTTGTACCATGCGTATACTCTCACCGACTGAGTATTATTAATGACGATGATTCTCTTCTCATATCTTTGAAGTACGTTTTTTCGTAAAAAATGCTTGACTCTCACGAATTGTACTAAAAGCTATAGCTAATATTCATTCTTGCAAATATAATCGCGATATCGTTTACAAATGTTACTTTCATTTATGCAATTAATCGATGAAAGAAACGATGCGAAACCAAAAGTTTTTTCCCATGTGATACTAACTTGCGGGAAAAAAAACATCTTTTTATTCAAACATACACACAAAGATCTTTATAGATACAAAAGACATCTGACACAAAGATAATTAACTTCATTCAAAATTTGAAAGCCGTTTATATAGAATCTTTCTTTATTGCTCTTAATTTCTGAAAAGAAAATACATATTAGATTAGACCTCTATAGAGAATCACGCTTGTTCTTAATAAATAGTATTTTCCATCATAGTTCATAGAATTACGATCCCCTTTCTCTTTCTCCAAACAGAATAAAGCAAGTATTAGAAAAATATAGCATCTTTTTTTTGTTTTTTTCATAGTCTAAGAATGAATTTGTAGAATCTAGACAGTATATTTACTACTGAAATTTACTTCAAATATTCTAAAAACTTGATTTTTAAACAAATTTACCTTTCATTTTTTTCTAAGTATTTTTTATTATAATGATAGATCAATTAACTTTCATAATATCGTGAGTCTAGTTTCTTCATTATCTTAATATGATATTAGAGAACATTCATAACCGTGTAACAAAAAAAAAAAATTCTTGTCACAGTTTTACCTAGAGTATATATTTTATAGTCATTGTAAACATATATAAAAAACACGATATTAAATCAAACCATGTAATACATGGTATTCTAAATTCGAAAACTAATGAAACTCATCTACTTATATGTTTGTTGTTGTGTTAATGTATTTTTATAGTAAAATACAATGTAGATACAAAATGGTGACGACAACAGATTGGTAATGTGATGATGATGTTTTTTTTGATAATCATAAAATATTATATTGATTGCTACTGTGGCTGTTACTACTTCATATATGCATATAAACCAAAAAACTCAAGCAAAAAAAGAAGATAGAAGAAAAAATGTGATACATAATTTTTCCGTTTTATTATATTTGCTGTTGTTGCTACGATGATGATGATAATGATGATGATGATGATGATAATGATGATGATGATGTTTTTCTCCTTTTTTTTTTCCTAATGTTTCTAAGAACATGTGTATTTTTCATCTGCTAATAGTTGTATGATCAATCGAGAAACTTTCCAAGCGCATATATATATATATATATATGTATATGAACAAGTTCGTCATCATGAAGAGTTATACATATATATATCTAAAAGTTAATGACACACACACACACATCGCCATTGCAAGTTATATGTTTTAATATACATAACTCACAAACAACAAGTGTTGTAGATATATTATTTTTACAGAATAACGACTGAAAATGTGATGCGAAATCATAATCGTATTTACCGTGAATCTTGTTGAGTAATAAACAAAAGAACAGAGAACAAAAAAATATTATTATTACCGTATGCTTGCCTTTACAAACGAAAAAAAATCTAGAGTATGTGTGTGTGTGTGTGTGTGTGTATTATGATATAAAAACTGACTTTTCCATATTTCCATTTTTCTTTTGTGAAAATGAAAAAAATGTTTTCTCATAACTTGCTGTGTTCTATACTCCCTCACACAAGAAAACAGAAAAATTGTATATAACGTAAAATGAGAGATTTTTCTTTTTTTCGTCCATTTTTTTCCTATTCTTTGTTTCAATAATGATGGTACCATGATCTTTCTCCCTTTCGCACATCCTCGTTCTTCTGGGAAGAAAAAAATTTCTCCACCAAATATATTTGGCCTATGTGTTTTTAACCTTAAACTATTGTATTAGATCATACTTTGTTTTCTGTGATAGTAGCCGCCTCAAAAAAATTAATTGGCTATCAATATAAGAATATTTATATTTTACTCTAAAGGAAGTTAATGTCGTTGTATATAGGTGTTATAAACATCTAATATATCAGCAAATATCAAAAAGAACATTAAAGTTCGTCGAATATTATATCTCCATTAAGTGTTATTGTTAAAGAAAATTCATTTTTCTCAATGATAATATAAATTTATAGATGTATTAGAAAACAAATTTGAATTAATTTGAATAAATAAAGTATAGAACTTTAGTTGTTGTTTTTTTATCAAACTAGTTTTTAAACATGATTTGTCAAGGACGATATATTATGGGATAAGGATAATTATTCGTACACGTATTAGATTATATATCAACGAAAAACTAACCGGAACTATTTAACACAGAAACTCTATTTGTGTGAGAAAGAATGTCGAGTAACTTAACTCTATCGGAAATGAGATACTCTTCACTATGTTTATCTTAAGTATTTTCTTTTTTTGTATATGCGTCTGTATTTAGTTATTAAATCAAGATGGGGATGTTTGGATTCTTAAATTTCAAAAATTTTTCAAAAGCAAACAATTAAATTGAGAATCAAAAAATATCTCTTATTTGTCCCGAAAGTTCGATAGATAATGAACTTAGAAATCTTCAGAACTAATTTAAATTTTTGTAAATATTCACCCCATTTTCAACTGACAACTAATTGTGAAATAAAATAATATTCTAAAAATTAATCGTCAATTTCTATAATAATTCTATATAAATAAATTCATTATTAATTAAAACTAGAAACTTTAAAATGTCGAGCGTGGTTAATACAAATTCTTTTTATTTTTTAGTAGATATGGAGATTTGTAGAATTTTGTTGTTACCGTATTTGTAGAGTAATTCCTCTGTTTACTGCTATTCAAGAGTATATTAGATCGAATACAATGGTAAAAAGAAAAATGAATAGGATGAATGTTGTGGAAGTAATAGACTTCTTTTTTTTCTTGCACGCACGAGATTGATGTTAACCTTATTTAGAGGTGAACAATGTTTTTTTGTTTTTTTTTTTAAACTTAACGACAACGTTTGAGAAAAACAGAAAAATAAAACACGGTCTTGGTTATTGATTCATTAGTAGAATCTTTAATGATGGATGATGAAAAGGTTTCTTTCTATTCACATCAACCATACTAATTAGTTCTTTATAATGAATAGTATAGAGACAGTTCAAAA
Organism: Didymodactylos carnosus; assembly: GCA_905250885.1. Lineage (NCBI taxonomy): Eukaryota > Metazoa > Rotifera > Eurotatoria > Philodinida > Philodinidae > Didymodactylos > Didymodactylos carnosus. Next base: position 11,266 of record CAJNOQ010001516.1, on the reverse strand, counting down.
GTAGACGCTTATTTAGAATATTCTATTTCACAGTATATATACATATATAATTAAAAACGGCTGAACAACCAAAGATCGTCGCGGGCCAGTGTTTTTCGACCTAAGACGGGCTATATGCTATTGATCCATTGAAATTTTTGAAAGCGATCTGTGAGCTAGAATTACTGATGAAACATAGAAAATATTAGACACAGAGAATTTTAGTGATATACAACAGTTGGATGTAAATTTATTGAAGTCTAAAAATTATTAATTCTGTTCGTATAATCTTTCTGTTTGTTCAGTTATCTGTTTGATAGAGAAATGATCAAATCGTTATTTTAAGAAATGAATTGTTTGTGAAATTTTATGATCAGCTTTTACGGTTACTTAAATATTATTTTGACCGAAAAAACAGAATCCTAAAAAATACAAAATTTTTGACGATATCTAGCGCGAATGCGCAAAAGATAACCAACTTTATCAGTGACTTTCTTAAAAGGATGGTGTAGCAAACGTTATGTTATTCCATTGGATTAAGGTCTTCTGTAAATTAAATGAAATCGTACTTTGTACAGGTTATGAATGGAAATAATTTGAGTAAAATTGAAACAATTAAAATATGACTGAAAATTTTCGAGAAAAATCAGTAAGAAAAACGACTTATCAAGCAAGTGTGGAGAGAAGAGAAAAAGAACGAAACTAGGAGAATATACAATAACAAGTAGTTGCTGTTTATTAGAATCAATACTACTTCATTAAAGTTTGTGTATGTTTTCTGTTCAAAATGTTGTGTTCTTTACCAATTTTTATATTTTACACTTTTTTTAGTGAATTATCATGTGATTAATTTTACTTAGATAATCTATCGGAAAATATCAATCATTTTAGTCTTCTCTATTTTCTTCTTCATTTTCCTGTTTATTTATTCAGTGATTATTTAATTTCTTTTTTTTTTCTTCTTCTTCTTTTTAGTTGTTAATGCTATTTACTTCCAAATAGAGTTTCTCTATTGCTGTTGCTATGATTGTGTAAAATGACTTAATTTAGATGGAACATATCTTAACAAGCACTGTTAACAACAACAAAAAAAATATGCCCTGTTCTTCTTTTATGCAAAATAAAAAATGTTCTTTTTTTTCTTTTTCCTTGAACCTAACATTATTTCCGTGTTCATCTTCTTTCTATTTTTCTCTTAACAGTAACAACAACAAAATTCATTATTCATTTGATCTTTCTCTCTATATAAAAAGGAAAGAAGATTTATCCATTATATCTAATTTTCTACTTCATTTCTCTCTATTCGTGGTTATTCGATTAAACTCCTACATTTTTTAAAAACATTAGACAGATCTTATTCATTCTACATGTAGATTTTAAATAGAATATTGTTATATCTCATATATGAGACAATTGACTGTATCTTTGTCTTATAAACAGCCTAGGAAATAAATATGTCTGTATACTAAGATTTAAAATCGGCTCATCGTATTTTACCCAAAACATTAAAATCATTTCTCCTTGATATTTTCGACCTTTGATAGCGTTGCGAATCCATGAAACATATCATAACATGGGTCAATAACATATATTATTTTCTCTCTAATCATTCAATATTTCGCCTATTGCTATATATCAACAGATAGTACTGAATTTTTTCTGTACAACATATCTTCGATTGACTATTAGTAAAATATTCATAACTGATTTTATAAAGAGAATACTGAATTTTTTGTCAGATATCTTGCAGAGTTTTATCTAATTGAAGAGAAATTGAAGGTTATCATTCATTCGCTTTCTTATAGTTGTATAGGCTAGAATAGTAAGACTAGCGTAAAGCGGTGTTATGCTTGCTATCGTTTAAAATTGTGACTTCGATCAATGAGTACAGAGCATACGGATCGATGTTCTTTCTTTGTGCTCTGTCCAAATGTATTATGCAGTTTTGGATAAAAGATGTATATTTTAGTATTATTGAAAAATAATCAAAAACAATTTCATATTAAATAATATCTGGCCAATTTTATGTCTTATCCAGATATGTCTTTTTTAATTTAGCACAAAATAGTCATTTATATTTAAAAATCTTCATATATTTTCATAGTTTTTTTTTATTGATAACACACAGAAAGAATAAAAAAGAGTCATTTTCTGTTTTAACAAATCGACTCATTTCAATTGGAAAAAATATGTCTGTTTCTCTGAAAAGCATACACTTGTCTCGAAAAATAATAGAATATTAAATAATTTACCGACGATACAATGAACCTTTCGAAATATTAGAGTGGCAGACGGTTTTTCTACGTTAAACAATGAACTTTATCAATGATACAATAGGTTGATGTTTCATCGACAGCATTTCAAATATATGAATTTTTCAATTTTGTATTAATTTATAAAAAATCAAGTAATTTTATTACAAATATCAAAGACAAATATAAAATAAAAGGTTACCCTCCATGTAACGTTGAAACAAATAAAACGTTATCATTCTGTTTTAATTCATAATTTAAATCACCTAATAATTCCCAATCAACATCATTTATCAAAACAAGAATACCTGGTCGAACAGAATCGCCTTGAATAAATAATTCTGGACGTTCTTTCAGTAAATTATTACGAATCCAAACAAGTAGAGTACGAATTGTCCATTGTTTCTTATTATTCGTATTATTGTCTGTCTTGTTGTTATCAGAGATGAATAACGGTAATTTAACGTGATGTATCTTCTTTTTATCAAATAGTAACTCTGCACCACCAGTAAACTCAATAATTAAATGAAGATTATTATCATCACCATCTGAACAATTTTCATCCGCCTTTAAAGATGACGTTGTCATATTAACGTGAAATTGATCTGAAACGAATCATTCAAGAACAAACAACATTCAAATTATTCATAATCAAAGAGAAAAAACTTAAAGACAATTCCAAAGATTTTAGATCTGTTACTTTCTGTAGAGTACTTCTGTAACTACGCTGTATTTACAATAGAACAGAAACAAATTTTTCGATCAATTTCAACTTTTTATAGGCTTGAAATTTGATTTGTATTCGATAGAACACTAAATAAATAATACTCAGTATATCAAAATCCTAACAGTAAACGGATGGATTTTAGCTATTTGCTTTTATGATCTTGTAGTAAAAACATCAAAGCGTATACGCGCATATTCAAGTAGAAAAGGGCTCATCGAAAATAAGAGAAAACATGAGCGAGTTTGGAAACACTAATTAAGATATCATTTGTTTTGGTTGTTGCACTTTTCAAACAGGATTCACTAATTGATCAAATCACTCTGTCGATTTAAATTTCAAAATGCATTTGCGATGTTGCGCATTTGATACCAAATTCAGTTAATCTTCGCTTATCTACAATACATGAGAACACAGTCTGAGTTTGAATAGTTATAAAGGCTCATTTTCTTATTACATAAATCGAACACATACTATTAATTATTTGAAATAATTAATGATATTAATTAAACTGGATATTTTCTCTCATAATTAAGACGTTAACCATTTAAACACATCTGCTTGTTATCGATGTAAAATTATTATCTTGTTGTAATTATTGTTGGTTCGCTCGTACACACGACAACAGAATAGCGTCTTTTTGGCAAAGTCTACTGTGCCATTTATATCTTTTGAGATAAATTAGTCAATTTTAAAATCTCCATGTATAAACTATACTGGTTTAGTATAAGATGTGATTATTCGAAGGCATAGATTATAGTTGGTATTCGTATGTGTACAATATGACGATACACTTTTCTTTTATTTATAATATATCTGATATGATGAGATAAATAATGATTTGAAATTTTCAATGTGTTACAGTACGGTTGTGTAATAAGCATCAAGAAACTCAGATTTAGGGCTTCAAATGCTAGAAGAATAAGGCAAAAGTATGTAATAAAAGGCTACGGTGGTTCATGTAGCTTTCGAAGGTGTTTGTAACTCTAAAATCACTCTACTTACGCCATCCAAGATTCCTGTTGTATCAGCAGGTTCATCACTGAACAAGTTATATAAACGTTTGAATACGAGTGATTTTATTCAAAATCTGAAACGCAATTTCATAAACTGCGCTGTTCTAAAAAAAATTGAATAAGCGCGTTGAACTTAGTAAGACAGATGCATGTACTACATACAATTGTAATGGATCTTCTATTGATCCATTTGGTTTTTATTTCTAAACGTAGTAGAATAAATATGTCTGTGTTTGAAGGTTAATATGCTTCATTCACATTTAACAGATTGAACAATAATTTGAGTTAGATTTTAGTCGAACCTGATGGCAATGATATTGTCTAATTATTTCGAAGATTTAAATCGAAGCCAGATGAAAAAAAATTATTGAAAATAACGAAGTTTCGACGTAGCTCAAACGTTCGACAACATCACTGTTTGATAATGCATACTTTTCATCTTTTTTGCTTCCATCTCACGATGGACACATTTAATCGTTGACTAAAAAACGATATCAAATAAGAATATTGGAGGAAACAATCAGTGAATAGCAGAAAAATCTGTTGCCGGTATCAATCACTTCTTCTTTTATTCACAAATATAACGAATATAGAAGTTTGTAAACACTTCCTATAGCAGCATGTGCTTCAACAATAGTTTCATATTTCAAACATGTCTCAATAGTTCCTGGTAGCTTAGCTGATAGTAGTTTGCCTTTAACAGTGACTGTTGGAAGTATCTTTTTTTCAATATTTCAATGAAAATTTTATTAATCAAAACCAAGTCGATTTCTTTCTATATAGTAGTATATGAATGTTGTTTCCTCTTCTCATATTTACGTAACGCCCAGCAAAAACGCACATTTGTTTTTCTGCTATTTGGAAAACGAAAAATCAAGAACAACAACCAACAACAACAAAAAAAACGGTTACATTTTTTTTTGGTTATATGATAAAAACAAACAATAAACATAGAAAAAAATACACATGCTTTCTCTCATCATAGAGTAAATAGGATTTTGTCACAATAAGAAAAACAACAATACAGATACACTCAGAATCGAACGATCAAACTAAAAACGAGATGCATTAACGGGGGAAAGCTAATCATAGGTATAGAGAAAAAAACACTAAAAAGAACAAATACACACACACAGTCACGCGTAGGTGAAGAAAGAGATATATAATGTGTGAACAAGACAAGTAAAAAAGGATATGTTAGAGGTCTAAGATTTCAACAAAACACATTACCTAATTTAATAGATATGCTATAAAAACATATCAGAATCGGTAAAAAACCAAATTTGTTACATGTTGTCATATAGAAAGAAACAAAAAAATGAGTTAAATCAAAAGAAACAAGGTTGAATGATCAGAAGCGTAACAAGAGGACGGGACATTTGATAAATAGAAAAAAAAAGAGCGTGTTGGCACGAATCCATTTTTATAAATGTTTTCGTGCTAATGATACATAAGAACAAACAAAAAATAACAGAAAAACTTTCACCTAAATTTACATGTACACTGAACAACTAGAACACGTTTTAGTCGACGTGATTAATTAAAATAAGGTCTACTTCTCTAAAAACCGAAGAATAGTATTGTACTGTTGTAGTGAAGCTAGCTCAGAGTAAAAACGTTTTTTTAGTAAGCATAAAATAGAATCAATGCTGTATTCCTTTCATGTCAACTTGATTATTTTGTTTTCTGAAAACAATTTTACGTAACAAGAGTAACAAAGAAAGCAAAAACAAACAAACAAATAACCAAAAAAAATATGCATGAAATGTGTAATGCTCATCTTAGTACTATGAACGCGCTCTCCTCCTCTATAAATTAATGCAAAAAAAACAAAACAACAGACAATCAAATGTGCGACAGACAGAAAAAAAAGTAAAGAGAAAACAAAAAAAAAGTATTGTGTATTCATATATTGTTGCTGCTGTTATGATTATTGTTATTGTGTCGTTCTGATTCGATGTAGTTTACTCATTATCATTGACATTATTTTGTCCTCTATCATCTTCTCCTTCATTATCAACGTGAATAACATTGGCCTCTGATGATTTTTGTTTTGACATCTCTTCAACGTCATTTTTTTGTATAACTGTTGTTCCCCCTAATGCTGGTGAAGGTGTTGAACGATTTGATGATTTATTTCCACCTGGTGACGTATTACTTTTACGAAATGACGACGACGTATTATTCTTATAAGTAGTATCGTTCTGATTACTAGTGTCACTTTGATTACCTAGTGTATTATTACTACCGGATGATACCTGTTTTTTTGACTCTTCTGCTTGTTTCGATTCATAATATTGAAAATCGTCAAATATACTTGTTTTATCACGAAAAAAATGCAGAGTTTTTAACATCTGTTTCCCTTTTTCATACGGTATTTCTTGTGTATCACGTGAATTTGTTACGGGTTTATTTTCGTTATTTTCTAATCGAATATTACGAAATTGTTGATTTGGTACATCTTTAACATAAATCCATTTCACTTCAAATTTACCCTGCCATTTATTTGACATATGCCAAACGTCTGTTTTTGTATCATAATCAACCGGTGACATCATTTCAGCCATACCACAGAAATGTCCGGATGCATTTACACTAAAAAATAAATATAATGGGCCTTTTCCTTCTCTTTCACGAAATGCCACATCCAAACGTTTATTGCCATTTTCCGTTGAACACCATATATTATATTTTATAGAACGATGTACATCATCTTCAGAATAAGATTTAATTACAAAAAATCTTGCGCCTTTCGGTGATAAGTTAAAGTCTTTTGGATTATATTGATGATTACGTTTTAAATTGTCTAATATTTCTTGATTAGCAGCTGTTATCGGCTGAGTAGCTGACGATGAGCTACCGTTACTTATATTCGACGAGCGATTACCTCCACCAGTAGAATATTGTCCGTATTGTTGTTGATAATTATTCGACGATGACGATCCTAAAGCAGTCGAATACGCACGTTTTGAATATTGATTATTAGCATTATTACCACCACCCGTATTATTATTTGATGAACGTTCATAATAATTCGAATTACCGTGATAGTTGCTCGACTGACCATTACCCGATCCACCTCGTGTAGTATTATTACTGTTCGATGTCGAATTATGAGCCCAACTTAGCGTATTCGTTCCTCCACTTTGTTGATTGTTGCGAGAATTGTAGCCACCTGAAGTAGTGCCGCTACCTCTTTGTTGTTGACCATAATTATTTCCTGTACCACCCGACATGACCGCTGACGAATAATTATTACGCCCTCCTCCAGCACCACTGTTACGAATCGATTCATTACCAAAAGTATTATTCGATGTTAAATTATTACGATCATGAATATTGGTTTGATTTACTGATGAACTTTGTTGTTGTTGATTATTCGGTATTGCTGCTGTTGATGAAGATGTTTGCTGTTGCTGTTGGCGTGCGGTATTACTACTGTTAGTCGGTAATATTTTATTAGTATCCGATGATACAACAGATGCATACGATTTTGGACCTCCAGAAGATTGTTGTTGTTGTTGTTGTTGTTGTGAAGCAGATGCAGCTGAGTTTCGATTACTACCAATGTTCAAATGTTGATGTTCTTTTAGAACCGGTATCGCACCAGTATTAGAGTTCGTATGATTCGTACTTGTTGAATTCGGTTCATTATCGTTTAATGTAAAACTATCCTGAAGTTGTTTAGAATGTTGTTGTTGCAGAGAATGAGGATGATGATGATGTTCACTAATATCGACTGATGACATTTGTTGTGTTAACATATCAACGTTTTGTCCTACACCACTAGTATTCGCTCGTAAACTTCCAAGTGATTCTGGTAAATACTCATCATATACCGACGGTTTTTTTCCTATATTACCACTTGCTCCTCCTTGCAATGCATTCATCTGAGTTTGTTGTTGTGTGCCTAGTGATTGCTGTAACTGTTGATTCTGTTGTTGAGCAAATGCTGGTACTTGAGTAGTCCACGACATATCGAATGAAGTCTGGGGAAATGTTGACGGAAATCCAGGATGTCCGTATTGTGGTGGATGTCCTGTTAGATAATGCGGTGCATAATCAAATGGACTACGAGGAATTTCATTTATTGATGTATTATATACGGGATGATGATATGGCATCTGTTGTTGTGTGTCATTTGTTTGCCATTGTGACTGATCTTCAAATGGTCCAAATGGTTGATATAAACCCGGCTGTTGATAATAGCCGTATGGTTCATTCAGATTTTGCATTGGTAACGACATTACATCAAAATGTCCTAAAGTAAATAAGAAAAAATGTTTAGTTAATTAACAGTGAAGTACGTAAGCAGCATTTTTATTCACAGGATAACAAGAAGTTAGATTTGCATATGAAAAAGGTTATTTTCGGTTCTCCAGCTATTTGGTCTGTTCTATTCTGTTTGTCCAATCATCATGGTTGAACACGGATCTTCTCGCACAATAAGACAATTGAAAGAAAACTAAGACGATTCCCAAAGAAAGAACATTTTTTATTATGTAGAAACGAATGTACATCGTTGAAAGAAATAAAAAAGGAAAAATTTCACATCGATTCTATATAAATGGACGGACAGCAGAGTAGAGCAGAACAGAAAAAGAAAGAAAAGATTCTTGTCATCTGTACAGAAAGAGAAGAAAGAAATGCACTCACAAACATTTGTCATTCTGTCTCTTATCAGTAAGACTAACGTAGTAAAAAATTCACTAAAGCCATAATCATTAAAAACATAAAATAGAGAAGAAAAAAACGGAAGTTTTCTTCGTTCTGGCAAGTTCAATCTTTTTTTTATGCGTATGCAGGTAGATATGCAGTTTTAAATGTAAAGCAAAAAATTTTTTTATTGTATAATCACATGATGGAAGGAAAAAAACAACAAAAAACACCTGGAATTCCGTCAAATATTTTCTTCACATTCGTCTGTTCGAAAATTTTTACCTCAGTACGATACTACGTAAGATTGTGACTCATTTACCCATAATTTAATGTCAACAGAGTTGATTCTAAAACTTGCCAAAAAGATCGTTTATTCAAGAGTGCACGTGGACAACAAAACCGTCTTAACAATAGAAAAAAAATCGAACAATAATGAAGCATGAAACTCTATCTACATAAAATGCTTTTATAAGCATTTATGAAATCAAATAAACGAGAAATTCAAGCAAGCCAAAGAAGTAACTTCTATACTAGAGTGTATTTACAATAGACAAATAAGCTCGTGTTTCTTCAAAATAACAATACTTAATATCTTTAAATCTCATAAAAATTGATTTGGAAAACATAAATACTAAATCAGAAAAATAGACCCCTCATCGCTAATTTCTAATGCTTCAGTTATACCGATAACGAAATTTCATATGTTAACTTGACTAGAACAGCCTCGTCTCCACTATAAAATTCTATGAATCTCGCATAAGCAGTATTTGTGTTCAAGCACAGTTCGTATTGAAAAGAAACCGCACACCATATACAAAAAACTAAGGATGTCATCGTAAACCAAACACTACAGATTTCACGACACAAAAACTTGATGAAAAAGTTAAAGATTCGATTCTTCACTGTTTTGAAGGGCAAAGCAAAATGGTTATAAGGTGCTATCCTATGACTTGATCTAATTCAAAAGTGTCGTTAGAGTAGAACCTATCAACTGAACAACATTCTCATATTGAAATTCTTTATTCCTCAAGTGCTCAACAGGAAGGTTTGACTTCGATCGACCTTTCTTAGATATGAACTTGTTTCAGCTATGCTCATGTGAATCTGGTAATATGTTGTTTTAAAGGTCATAAAGTCCACAAGACCAGCATATCTGAGTAATACATTCAGCAGAAGAGAAATATACAAAATTCTGTTCAACACGTGGTTTTTTCCGCTGAAGTTTTACTTCCCTCTTTGTCGAAGACGCCGAGTTTTCTCACATTTTCCGTCACGACCTTGTAAAAGTTTTTAAATGTACGAGAAAACACTCTGATAACCTTTAAATATATCTAGACCGAGCTTTTCTGCTATTTTTTAAACACGGAAACAATTAATCTATCAAACTAAATTTGAAATGAAAGAGGAATATTTTAACATTCTCATGAAACAATCCAAAACAAATTTCTAAGCAAATGCGGAAGGTTCAAAAAATCAACAGAAATATATCAAGAAAAGAATGAAATTATCATACAGGCATAAAGTGTATATATATAAAGTGGGAAAATATAGGGTGCTGTGATATGCAAACAGATGGTGTTATTAATATTCTTTTAAAATTCTTACCGTAACCGAACTGCATTCCAGCGCCGGTCGAAGTTTGTTGCTGTGAACGTTCTGGCATCATCTTATCATGACTGAAATAAACAAAAATATTTATATAATAAAAACAATAGAATGAAAAGCAAAATCAATGTAAAACTTGAGCAGAAGTATTCTGGTAAACAAAATACAAACACGCACCAATTTTTTTGTTTTATTTGGTTTAGAACCGCAGATACAAGGACTGGTATTAAAAACCCACACAAAAAGCAAATACGGAGAATTTAATTTGTACAAATTGAAATCTAAAAAAATTAAGCAAAAGTTTTGAAGGACAAGGTCAATAAGCAATGTGATTTTACATCAAAAAAAACAGTCAGTCTATCAAACAAATAGGATTTTTGCTATTTTTTTATCTTTAAAAAATCTTTAACAAGCTACCTTTTTTACACGTATAATTGACTTTTCTTCTTTTACAATTCTGTATGTGAAATTGGTCATATATGTGTACAAAACTGTCCGGAGAAGCTTTTACATATTCAGATACACCAATCAGGAACCTACTTTATAGCCACTAAATGATAAAGCATTTCAATCATTCCACTGCTGTCTTACTTAAAATGGAATGTTTGAAGTGTAGAAATTTGATTGTATGAACGATATATCTCCTGTTTTCCAATAACAAATAATTTTGTTTGACTCTTAGCGATGGTTTATCACGAAGTTTCATTGGATTAAAACAGGCCAAAGGCAACGGTCAAGATGAGCAATCTAAGTTACGTTTAACGTGGCTTAAGCCACAGTCATGCATACGGACAGCGGCGTATCCAAATGGGCAATTGCCCATTTCATTTGGAGATTTGCCCATTGTAATTTGTATTAGTAAGTTTTTGCCCATTGAAATTTTACTTAGCAGATGTACCCATGCGGTTTTTTTTTGTATAACCCTTAGAAAGATATATGTAAGAGTGCCTATAGACAGAATTGTTTGTTTATTTTTGAATTAGAATCTAATTCAAAAATTAAAAGGATCTCATTTCATTTTTTTGTGTTCT
>CAJNOQ010001515.1:0-30767 GCA_905250885.1 Didymodactylos carnosus | reverse complement strand
AAAAATCAGGTCTTAGAAGGCCTAAGAGCCAAAACGGTTGTCATATTCGGATTCAGCACATTTTTTTACCTATTACCCACTAGCTTAGAGCTAAAAAGCGAGGTGGCAGTTGGTGACCTTCCCTCGTCAGTTTTCGATGATGACGCCGAATATGATATTTTTATTGCATAAAAAGTGAGTTCTAATTGAAAAAATAGAGAATTACAGATTCCGACTTTTTCGCTCCGGATTTAGAAAAAATGTATTCTCTTAGTGATAAAGCAAAATAAACGAAAAAAGCGATCCGTACTTTTGGAGCCCGCTTATGGGTGGTTCTAATGAATATAAATAAGTCATAAAGAATGGTAAAACGTAAAAAGCCTGTAAAAATAAAGATGCTTTGAATGAGATTCGTAACAAACAGAGGAAAAAAATGTGTCAACGTTTTTCGTAGATTTTCAAATCAGCCGTTTTCTTACGCAGTTTCTGGTGCCCTTTCGATTGACATGTCTAAAAAACACTTCATCCATTCATTACCGAGCTTAGATTAGTCGTACAAAACATTTTTGCAGCACTTCGGTACTCGAAGAGATGGTATTCGAGCATTGTCGTTTCACTCTGTCGCCTTAGAAACTTCACGTAGTGTAGCTGCCGGGTTTTGCCTTAACTAATTTGGATGCTCGTCTTAACTGTCGAACATCATATCTTTGCAATACTACCAACAGATAACAACTAATGAACCATTACTGTGAGGTTCTACTCGCTCACTTCTCATATTTATTTGCATAAAGTGAACGGCTATATATAGTACAAGAAAGAAGCAACAGTTGTGCAAGAGTTGCGCAGGAGTTGCGCCAGAACAGAAAGAATTTGGAAAACAACTGTAAAACAGAAAGAAAAGGATGAAACAAGCGTTGCGCAAGAACAGGATTACGTAAGACACAATGAGTCACGAACGAAATGAACAGAAAGAAAGGAAAAGAAGAAGAGAACATAGTCTTATGAGCTGCCAGGAATGGCAGATCATAACAATTACACTAACTAAAACGAACACAATAATTATCCAACGGGTGCAAAGGGTCACAGGTCCTACTTAATACTGCTGGTCCTCTAGCTGTACTATATTGCTGAAAGCAAGAAAGATGGATAGTTCATTACAAAATATATCCAGTTATATTTTGAATCTAACAATCAGCTACATTCATGTGTTTAAAATAAAAGTTCTTTTTATATTGTCTCACTAATCTAATTTTTTCAGAATAGCATATTCAATTATATTAAAATACAATTCTTTCTTTTCCACTGGCATGCATACAAAGTAAATCGAGTGCAATTAATAGGTAAAATAACTGCAATATACTCTGAAAGGTTCTAGGATTGAAATTTGTTATGCGCTGCCGAAACGCGTTTGATTTGTGATTCCTCTGCCACGGCCTCTTACTCGTCCACAAACCGGCTCAACTAAATTATCTTGTGAAGATTGGCAGGAAAGAGGCACACAGCACTGAACTTGATGCTGCTCACGGTTCACATTTTCGGCCCTGTTCAGTGTACCAGACATGTGTGCGTTTCTTTGTGATTGTTGATTTCGAACGTTATTAGGATTATTTGAAGATGTTCTTGGACTGTATCGAACATCTTGACTGATTCGTGATTCTGTTTTTTGACAATCTTCAGCTTTAACGTTATCGTACAGAGGGGGACTGTTTGGACTTTTCCAGTGATCGTAAGATCCATTGAACTTCATTAATCTTCTTGTATCATTTTTATTTCCAAGTCGACAAATAAAACTATCAGACTCGAACAAAATATTCATCGCGTTACTCCTATAAATAGAACAAAAAAAAATGCGAAGTTAAAACACTATATAAACGAGAAATTTTAACAAAAAGGTAAATATTATCCCACTTTGTATAGTAGCGCGAAGAGATGAACAAAGTACTATCGCGTAGAAAGACACCTTGCAAATAGTTTTTCGGAAAGTTTCCTAACAGTCAGCAAAAATGGACAAAATTAAGGTCCAAAATTGAGTCGAAAAGGTGGAGCAAGGAAGTTACAATCAGAGTTTCATTTTCTAGAAAAATCCAGGCTTTTTTGCAAAAGATTTTCAACAAATGTTAGGTTTTTGACCTTTACTATTCTAACCTTTTGAGTACGGGAGGCGCGAATTTGCGTCCTGAGATTTTGCTCTCTGAATAGCTTTCGTAAATATTACATATTGATTATTCAATGAAATGAATGACCCAGTTTTGTCTGCTAATCTCAAATATGTTATTAGTGTTGCTTGAAAATATATGGGGAGTGAAAAGGGCGCAAAATAAGTGAAACAGTGAAGATTAGAGGTATGTAATCTTTCTAACAAAAGTTTCACCTAAGTTTTACGAAACCATCCCTTTCCATGATTTTTTTTCATGATTATGATGTACATTGAATGCAAATTCTATAGTAGAAAGAGTGAACCTTAGTTCATCACCCTCACTCTTTTACGCATGTTTCAATCGTGGGTGTTAGTTCTCAATGACTTTCCAGAACCACACAATAGTTAACCTTCATACTTCGGCTAGATAGTCTACAGACACTGTAGAGTCTTTGGTGCGAATCTGAAATTTTTTTCCGAAAGGATCTCGAAATTTCAATGAAAAAAAAAGCGAGCTAGTAAAAAGCTGTATTTACCTGACTACTAACAGCAAACTCACGAAATTCATATAGCTTGCAGAGCAGACCCGTGGCTACTTTTTTGTAAGAAGAAAAAGTTTTCAATTCTCCCAGGTCAGGATCTATTGATATTTTACGGAAAAGAAATAAGTCACTTATGTCTCACGAACCATCCAGTAAAAGAGGGTCAGACTTGATGGGTGATCCGCAATCGGTATGACCACTAAAAACCAGAAGTTCCTGGCTATCATGGTTCTTGATTTGCAGGGGTGTTGCTACTTTTGCGGGAAAAATAATCCCTTACTCAAAGGGCTAAAAGTAAAAATATAAACGCTATTATTCTCTATTATGAACAATTTTCACGGAAGCCATAAAAGCTAAAAAGTAGCGAATGGTATATTTGCAATTTCTTTTCCGCGACTTTATCTAAGTTTATGTTTTCAGATACTTGCCAAGCGATAACATCTCCTATATCTATTGTTGAAGAATTCAATGAATTTTCAATTATTACAACCAAGTAAGCTTCTTTTTCCTTCCGCTTGTCATTCAAAGCAATATTGGTACAGACTTGTAATTCGTTATTCGATATATGAAAGGTAGTAGTTTCTATTGTACTTTCCTTTGATACCTTTAACTTCAATAAATAATGTCAAAATATTACCGCCAATCCCTTGTACAAATATCTGACGAGTGTCTTTCATGATAAAATCGTATCCAACTGAATCATCCACATTTTGACGAAGGTTAGGAAATATCAATAAACGTGTAGATGATTTCCAGTTATTTGTCGGTGTTATATCAGCCCCATATAGCTGTTCCAAATACCGATAAAAGAAATGTTCTGCACAATGACCAATGTGTTCTTGTTCGGTTGAGTCAAAAATCATGGGCATCGCTAAATGTTCTTGATTAGTGTTAAACAATAGTCCATTACTCAATGTTTTTAGTGAGTTCGGATGGTGTTCGGATTGTTTTTGTCCTAGTTTTATCACTAAATCTTGTGCACGGGCTTGATATAGCTGATCATCAGCAATAAAATCAATTTTTACATGATTAGTTTTAGGATGACAATTAATTTTTCTTTGTTCATTTTCGTCAAATAGACTGCCATTATCTGTTGTATCGGTGCCAAAATGCTTTCCAAGTAAAATTGGATTCTGTGTAAATGATCCATGATCAATGGGAAACAAAATATCTGTATAGTTATATATATCTGTTTTTCCACCAGCTTCTGACCAAATATCAGTGGAGTGGAACGATGTACATAATTGTATTTTTTCTCGCGCTATTACTTTTGCTTCATCTAACAATAAATGATTTCGTTTGTGCAACAGAGTGGTTAGTGCCAGTGAAACCGCAACAGTTGCTTTTCCTTGAATATCTTGGATAAATCTAATACATAAAACGATTGTATTATTAAATATCCAAAATGGATAATCGATTTCTAAGTAATATCTATCAACAGTACTAACGTAATCGACGTTATCAACAGTTAGTACAGTACTGCCCGATAAATAATGACAAATTGAAGTATAACTGGCTCCAATCATTGATAATGTATTGTCTTTTAATGTTTCTTGAAATGTTTTGTTAATTGTTGCAATGTGCATTCAAGATTATTTACTGCATGACTCCATGCTATTAATCCTCGTCTCTCAACATAATCGACATTTAATGATGCCATTAATAATGGACAATTTTTTGTTATAATTGGAGAGATGAATCGACGAATACTATTATCTTTTACAAAATTTTGAATTAAATTTAATTCTGAACAAGAATAAACAATATTTATTGGACTGGCAACAAGTTGTTGATCAACAGTTAACAATGGAATAAAACATTTTTCATCAAGCGAAGTCATTTCATACGTATGATATTTTATTCTGTTTATTTCACTTTGAGTAGGCAATAGTGCTTTTAGTTCTGTATGTGATGCCATTAATTGAAATCGCCAATTCCATTCATCTTTACTACCATATGGTGCATTCATATTCCGTTGATTAACTATTTGACACAGTTCTGGATGATATTTTAGGATCGTTGATAATAGCAATGTTTCCAAATACTGTAATAAAATTGAAACATTTTCTCTTCCCATTTCAGTTAAGATCATTGTACAATCACTTATTTGATAAAAATTACTTTTATCTAAGCTCATCAGTTGTAAAATAGCAATTACGTCTGCTATGGTTGTTTGATAATGACAACCAAGGGTTATAAATAAGGTTTTAAATTGCCAGTATCTACTATTAAAAGTAGGTGAGATACATTCATAACTTAAATATTTAGTAATCATTTTTATTTCTTCTGTGTATTTAACATCTGTAGTAATAAATAATTCATTTAGTGAACAAAATTTATCGGAATCAGGCATGTATAGCTTACATGTGGATACTATATCTCTTAAGTTATATTGTTTTTGTCGAATGTACAATTGTAAATGAACCATCCATTCAACATATAAGTCAACATCTTTGTGTTGATTATTACTCAATATCTGTAAAACAGTCAAACAAGATTTTAAATTGATTTCAGTACAAACACCTAATAAATTTGCTAAATGACGTGTATGTAAAGGAATATCTAAACTGGGTAATAGTTCTAAACCATTGATTAATGTTTGATCATATGTTGCTGAAACAGAACTCACCATTTCATTTGAACATAAAATTGGAAATTGTTGTAATGATACTAGTATTTTCTCTGACTGATAATGTAAAATTTCTGCAGCTAATTTAGCCGATACACATGAATAAGAGGTAAACGATGGTAAAATTGAAAGAGTATCTAATAAATGTTTGTCAGAAATGTACAATATTGATGGTTTACATCCAATTTGTATAAAAAAGAGTTCCTATTTTAATGTATCTTGTAAAATATCATCTTCATCATCTAATGGATATGGAAAAATAATTGTCTTCTCATTTAATGGATGAAGATATTTCGATATATGACGACCTAATATAGTCAGTATTGTTACATTTTGAGCCGAATGCAAAGTATTATTTTTAATAGGTATTAGAATAGAATTATATAGTTCATTTTGTAATAGACGCTTTAATTCTTCAATGTTTTTTCTCAAATAAATTAAATCCATCCAAATTAAATTCATTTTTGATCCTTTCTGTTCTATGTTGGCAATAGCGATTGATATTTGTTGAAATAATAAAATCCACCATTCGTTTTCTTGTTGTTGTGACCAGTTTTTAAAATCATTTCGAAGCATATTTGTTGTATCATAATTATCAGGAAAACAATTTAATATATCTATGACTGATACTGTTGCTATATCATATTTTTTAAACTTTTCAAGGAAAAAACTGTTGACCTCGACGTATCAATGACTTGAATATTAGCACAGTTAACGAGTTGTTCATTATTCACTAGTGATGATAAATCCGAATTTATGAAACGAATACATTTACCTAAACAAAAAAACGAAAATTAATTACAGGTTTTAATGGTTCCAAACAGAGACCGTTACAAGACAGATTTTTTCGCTCTGCCCTACTTTGCCCTCTTCTGTCAGAAAATTACTGCTAGAGACAAAAAGCACACACACATATATCAACAAACACATAACTGAGAGAAAGAAATATGAATGCTGTTAACAAATGTTGCTACTATGCTCAACGTAGTCGATTACCTATAGTCCATGGCATTTTGAGATTCCCAGAGATGTCTGCTCGGAGATAGACAAGTGCTGGCATGCCAAAAAAGGACTAACATTTTATGTTAGTTTTCTGAGAACAGAGCTGGTTTTCCAAAGATCCTCTGGAAACCCGATCTTTGGAATTTTTTCAAAAGTTGCTTCCGCTTGTGAAAAGTTCTGCTCAAGTCTTGGCTATTGAACAGCAAAAATCGCAGGTTTCTATCTCATTCCTATAAAAAATTATTCAAAAAATGCCCACTGGCCCTGTATTTTGGGATGGATAGTAGTAAACGTGACCATAGATATAGGCATTATTCGAGATAATGATAGCTAACTACATTCAGATTCGTTATCATACTCTCTTGCGTCTGCAGCAAACGCTGTCGCTATAAGGATTTTATTCAGATTTATGTCAAGATTTTTTAGTATAATCAAAGCTCTTACTTGCACCGGGTTTCCTACAAGAACATTGTTTGCCGGAAAGCGTAGAATTTAAATAACATATCAGTTAAATAACATATCGATCAAATTACTGTACGCAACACAATTTATCTCACTTGATTATCTTTCTCCTTCATCGAGGGTATTTCTATACTTTTTGTTATCGGTGTTTTTTTACTGATTCTACACTCTATTTTATGGAACTATTGCAAATTTAAGTGTTCGTCAACGAGGGATATACATATTTCAATACGTATACATTCGTTGTAATCATATTAAATAATCACATTTAAGAATAATATCATGACTATGCAACATATGGGCACTGTTCGTAGCTTCGTGTGTATCTGAATGAAGAAAAAAAAGAAACAAGAATAGCATTCAGATCAAAAGCGCAAGAGAAGCAGAAATATTACAATACTGAAAATACGTATATCGTGTGAAAACGTTACAGACCGCGCTATCACACTATACTGCCATGCAACAATCAAATAAACACGAGAAGCTATGAGAAAGCAAAAACGATTCACAATCATTTTGTCGTTGGCGAAAAACGTGGACGTTGAAAACTTTGTCAGTTTTCCTGCATAAGTTTCGATTAGCCTGAGCACTTCTGATTTTGAAAGAATGCTCAAGGCGCTGGAAATAAGCACCACACTTAAAACTGCTTAATTACAGCACAAAAATTTTGTTAGTAACAATATTCTTTGGACTTTAAAACTCTAAAAAATGGTGGGTAACTCATTTCTAGTTGGAAATGCGAATACTCACTTTTTTGGGATATTACAAAGGTTAAGGAAATTCAAAATTCAAGTAGGTTTTTTACCCATAGATTTCCTAACAGATTCTGATAGAGCTCAACGCGTTGATTCCGAATATGTATAATTCATTCAGAAAAGGTTGTACGTTTTAATGTCAAAAACACTGAAATACTAAAAAACTTGAGATCGTAAAAAATAGACTTGTTTCGAAAAATCGCTTATGGTCTTTGAACCATAAGTCTTTCTGATTTCGTTTATTTTTATTCGTTATCTACGTGAAAACTGATTTAGAAAATGCGCTTGCCGACTATAGAACATGAATTTTTAAGCA
Source organism: Didymodactylos carnosus (assembly GCA_905250885.1). NCBI lineage: Eukaryota > Metazoa > Rotifera > Eurotatoria > Philodinida > Philodinidae > Didymodactylos > Didymodactylos carnosus. The sequence continues at coordinate 22,945 of CAJNOQ010001515.1, read as the reverse complement.
CCATGGGTTAAACCTAGATCAACGATTCTGACCATGAGAGAATATGATCTAGGCTTAACCCATGGTGCTTAAAAATTCATGTTCTATAGTCGGCAAGCGCTTTTTCTAAATCAGTTTTTCAAGTCTGTAGCCTTAGAAAGAATTAGAGGCCCGCAAGTCTCTAGCCTTGTTAGAAAAAAAGATTATAGCCATTTCACCCTCGCAGCGAAAAAATGCATTTTCTGACGGATTTGGCCTAAATTATAGAAAGCCTGCTGACCACATTCCCTAAAATAGCACCCTGAAGTTGGTCTCAAATGAAAGGGCGCATCGATTTCTATATATTTCCATGAAGAAATGTTATCCTAGGCCTTGGGGTCTTGAGACAGCGATTTGTGAAAAAGTCGGTCTTCTAGAATACCTATAGAAAATACGCTACAGGTCGAAACGTCGGCATTAAAGCGAATGGGTTTATATTCGTAATATTAAACAGACTGTAAGTCGATCGCCCAAAAGAGCTTTCTTTCGATATATAATGTAGACCGAAATCTTGGTTCTTTCATGGTGCGAAAGTTGAAATACTATCGTTAGCTATGCTGAAAAGGTCATCTTTAACAGTAATATGGCAAAAACGTGGATGTTGGTGGTGTACATAACAATTGAGCAATAGACAGTTTTGTTCGCCGTTTAAAACTACATCGAATGGTATACAGAAGTTTCCTTCAAACTTGTTGTGTTCTGAGAAAATTATGAAAAACGCCTCGGAATGGACTCGCGGAGTTATTGTTCAAAGTTGATCGATTTTCTGACAGATATGAAGTCCGAGGCGGATCCGACGGTGTAGAACCCCATAAAACTGTATGCTCTTTCATTCTAGATACCTTTCGAGAAGATCTGAAATGGGGCTGATCCTCGTTCTTATTGCACCCCGTCCTTTGTCATGAACTGTTTTGATACTAAAGTTATATTGACATGACTTCACTTTCTCTCTTTTTTTTGTTTCTTCAAAAGACAGTGAAACCCTATATTTGCTTGTTTTACTGACTTATGTTTTTTCAAAAAATTGACTTATAAGCAACTCGTCATCAACATCAAATTCGGCCAGGCACAGTGGGCATCCACGTGTAGATTTGGTCGAAGGATAAAAATTTTTCTAATCTTTTTAGGTGTATTATATATATGAAATGTCATCTTTCCTTACTGATAAAAATAATTTTATACTAAGCTTTGGAGCGGCGAAAACACAGAAGTTAGAAATACAGCTAAGAACTCATTAGTATTGTAAAAAGCTGATTAAGTAAAGACAGAAAAAACAGTGTACAAAATACTTTTAAATGAAGTCGACCAACTAATAGATAATAACAAGAGATGGTTGGACTCTGTTTCTTCCGTATATTAGATGGAATGCGAAAATTTTCTCTTTCTTCGATGCGATCCGTTTCGAATTCTAATACTTTATACGATCCGTACATCCAACTGGATTTGGCCGATAAAATGCACATCGTATGACCTAATTGGTGAAAGGAACTACTGAATCTGACATAGGTGTGGCACTTTCTCGTTTCTTTCTCAAAAAAAGGAAATTAAAAACTGACTTTTCTTTCTTCTGGAAAAGGAAAGTTTTTACTTTCCTAGTGTTCTTTCCAAAAAGAAAGAAAAGGAAAGTTTCTGGAAAACCAGCTTTTCAATAGCTCTAATAAATAACGAGAGCCTTTCTCGATGCGGCCTAGTTGTAGCCGGCAAATTTCTGATTTGATTGAGACATCGTCTAGCTCTATACGACCTTTGTTTGCAAAGTTATAGAATTTATAAGAAAAGCCGTAAATGTTCATTTTCAGCTCAAAGTTGCAGAAATTCGAAGAAATAAATGTAGGGCTTTTCTTGTAAATTCTAACCAAAGACATTTTCTCTCAAATTACTACCGAAATTCATGAACTGAACATCTTGAACGAGCGTGATACATTTTCTAACTAATGAAAGCAGGGATATTTTTTCAAATATTGATGTTTATAGTCAAAATTCACACTTATGTTTTAAAAAAAATAGAATCTGATAGAAATTTGTTACCATTAATCAAGGTTCAAATGACTTTTCACAGTTGTCGTAGATAGGTTTACAAGAAATTTAGATGTTCAGCAAGGTGCACACTTTGTCGTGACAGTAGACATTCGCAGAACGAACCAAGTTGAGCTTCAGGATCGGTCTAGATGGATGAATACGTAATTGAATTCGAGGGATGGCATGATGATTGCTGAACTCAAAGCACATGGCATGGTTCGGTACCAATGTAACACCCCAGTTGACTAACTATGATGAACTCCTACATAAGCACCTAGCATGACTAATAACACTAATAATTTAAAGGTACAGGTTTACGCTTCGAATAGAAAAATAAATAAAAATTATGTACCTAATTAATTTAATTAATTAAATGATTTTGTAGATAATATACATACTTGTGATAATGATAATGTAGTGTTAATGATGTAGATAAATTAAATAACAATTGTTAAGCTTAAACATCAAGTAAATTACTCACCATATGGAAAACAATTTAGTATCTGAATTTATTTTAGTGCTAGATGGAACAGACAACAGTACAATTAATAGTCAAATAAAATCATTTTTACATAGGTATATAAGAAAAAAAGGAATATAATTTATACGTTTAGCTGCCTTCCACAGCTTTACCTTTTCTATCTTGGATCCTTCAAATGATTGATTGTACAGATAAGTGTATCATTTAAAAAAGAAAGAAAATTTACATGTATGTTACATACCCATGGCCAGCGCATTAGCTTCGGAAGAACAACTTCCATTCAGCTGGGATAAAATATGTGAACTTATAGAATCAGGTGAATTAGGTCGACTTATTCGGTACCCAGATGATAGTATTCGTTATTCAACATGGTGTGACAATATCATCACTCTATATGGTAGTACGGAAAAATATTTTTTAGAACAACGTCTCGGCTGGCATTTACCAATTGAACCACTAAGTCCAATTCTATTAAAAAATTCTGATGATTATCAAATATTGTTAAATGATTTTCCCTACGCTTTTGACAAAAACATAACCCATTTTGTTCTTTGGACAAAAGTCCCATTTGGTCAGGATAAAAATGGTTATTTGGATGAGTCAACCACCAAATCGATTCAAGAATTTATTAACAAAAAATTTGTGACTCATTTTGGTCAAGAAAATGTTCGATGGTTTAAAAATTATAATTCAGCTTCGAGTATACCAACAATTTCACATTTTCATATTCTGATTTACGATCGAAATCGACAATATTCATCATTGAAAGATGATATTTTAGAAAAAATTAATACTTAGACGAACTTGAAACCGAACTGATAGAGAAAATGAAACTTGTGAAAGTTACAGTTGTGAGGAAGTGCAATTGTGAAACTTACAGTGAATATCCGAATATTTAATTTTGTTTCTTTTCGAACTTGTGAAATCAAGGTTTTCATGTTATTAGTTGTTCGATGTATCTTCGCCTTAAAAAATGCTGAAACTCTATTATCATATTACTAAGCCTGTCTTTCGGATGAAAGAAAAGTTCATTTTTTCTCAACTGATCAAAGAGTGGTTTTGAATAATTGATTACAGCTCGGATAAGTAGATTTTCGAATCAAAAATTCGTTTAGTTAGTGATTTTGGAAAATGGCGTGTACATTCTACAGGAGTATTTGTCCCAGGAGAAAATTCTTGAATGCAGATCTTGATAAATCTTTAACGTTTTCTCAAGTTTCCTCTCAGATCTTTCAAGAACTTGTGCAGATTTATCGAAATCTTTCGACATTCTGAGTGAAAAGCAGTGCTGCAGATTTTCCACAAGTTTTGTATCAGAATCCGCCCTCCGGTCGCGGTTCGCAACCAGGATAGCTGAGAAGTGTTGTGAACTTTTCTGATTTTCAAAGTGCACAATGTAATATAAAGCTAAGTTTTCTGGACACTGTGAGCGATGGTCTCACTAAATTGGAGCTAATATTAAGCAGATTGTTGCTGGAAGCTGAATCCCCTTTTATTAAAAAACTTAAAAAAGAGATGGAAATGGATAAACACGAAACGAATAACAAGTGACGATGTGTATGATACGCGATGGCGTCTAGAAGTGTTACTAAAAATGAGAAACACACACTATTTATATATCTATGGATAAAACAGAGACCAAAGGAAAAGAACCATAGCTATATATGAACGAGGGAGAAAACGGTTGAATGTAGATAACAACGGACTGGACGAAGAAAGAAAATAATTCTCTAATAACACATGCAGGATCTAGAAGTCACGCGGCTAAACATGTGACGAGATGATGCAATAATATACGCTTAGATTATGATTACACGTTATGTGTAAGGCCCACGCCTGTAGCAGTTCTTTCCCAGAGAAAAAAATGTCTTTTATCCAAATTTTCAACAGATAATAGTTCTTCACTGTTCCTTCCTCTCTTAATTCACCAGGATTTGTGTTGATACATGTACTGTTCACGATGACTACCAGTCACTGTTCTTGTTCCTTCACCGGGATTTGTTGATGGATGGGAATGATCAGATCTGAATGATCGATCTGTTGCTCTTGGTCTTGGACGAGGGTCAAATGCTTCTGAATGAGCTGAATGCTCTGGTCTAATAGACCGATCTCTTGATGTTGATGTTCGACGATGAGATGAATGATCTGGTCCAGTAGATCGATCTTTTTTTGATCGATCGTAATCTATTTTTGATCGATTTATCGTGCATGAGACTGTTGTTGTTTTTCTATAAGAATACTGGAAAAAATTGAGGTATATGCTCACAATACACATTGCGAAAATAAAACGGAAAAACAACAACAGTGGCGACTTCACTCTCACCCTCATAATGAAAGTTTTTGATTGTGATCAAATGAAATTTACGTTTTAGACTATAGAAACGCCTTTTTACTAATTAGGCATGCACCGGTTTCGGTTGGATCATAACCGAAATCGCTTATTATGAGGAATTTGATTTTGTGGCAAAATCGTTTGCTTTTAAAAAAAATTAATTTGTAGAAAAAAACCCTGCGTATATTATCGGTATAGCGGAATAGCGAATAGTGAACTAGTACTGTATTGAAATAGCGGTATTTAGACTATTCGTATTTAGAAATTGCTATTTAGACTATTTAGACCATTTACACTAGTTTGACTATTTAGTCCATTTTTGGACGAATTTGACCAATTTGAGGGTTCTGGTGATCAAGATGCACATAGTATGCAGAAGCTCCATTGATTTTAATAAGTGCTAGAGAACCCATTTTTGATTATTTTCATCAAAAATTAAAACGTCGTAACTCGACCAAACTCCATCCAACCTACCTCAGAATTTCATGATATAGTATTTTTAATCTGCATTATAGCGTAAAGGTCAATAAATGTTTCGATAACCAACAAAAAATACTCCAGTTTTTCAAAAGGATTTCCCCGAAATCTTTAGAACTGAGAGAATATTTTTTATTGATCTTAACTACACAATCAGAGGGAGCGGATAAAACAGAGTATATCTTGATATTCTGACATAGCTGAAATGGATTTTGACCGAGTTAGGAATTTTCAATTTTGACAAAAATACCAAGAATGAGTTATTTCACCTAGTACAAATTTTCACTCGGTTCTTGCATTTTGTTCTGAAAGCTACTATTCCCATGAGATTCGGTGTGGTCGAGGGTGAGAGTCGACAACCTATGCATTCATGCATTTTTTAAAGTCCTAGGCCGAAGAATAGAGGAGACTCAGTGCTTCGAGAAAAACGTCTGACGTCCAGTAAAATGAAACCTTTGTTTAGATCTTATTTTGTAGAGGATACTTTAGACTGTCTGTCTTTGCAACAGAATGCACAGACTGCTATGTAAAACTTTTGATTTAGAAACTGGTTTTCCAGCGGGCCTCTGAAAATCAATGTTAAACCTTCCTTTTGTTAGGTTTCATAAATTTTCGCAAAAATGCCTTGGCTTCTGAAGTATAGGCTAAACTGCCCTCTTTCGATTACTGAAAATCGCAGATCTCTATCTCTTTTTGTTCTCGAATTATTCAAAAAATAGCCACACCCAGGGACAATAGATAGACCCTTGACTTCAAACTCGATCAAACTCAGATTCATACCTACGCATTCATATGTATTCGTACTTATCCAGTCATTCTTTGATTATTAAAATAAATGGGCTTTTATTATGCACTTGCAGATTTCCGCAATTTGTATAAAAACCCTAAATATTACAAAATAGAAGCCATTGATTATGCATCAAGTACATCGAGAATGTAAAGAAACAAGTTCATATGGCTTTTTCAGGCATTTACTTGTTGTTTTGTAGTAGAAAAAAGTATATACAGATAGACCCTTGACTTCAAACTCGATCAAACTCAGACTCATACCTACGCATTCATATGTATTCGTACTTGATTTAAACGCATTTATTAGTAGACCAATCGCCAAATGGCATTGTAGGTCCACGATTCTCATATGAGGAAGATGTGTGAGCATGATAAAAAAACATTGAAGATAGAGAAATAGTACGCATAAATAAAAATTTAAAAAGAAAAAAGAAAATGGAACAAATATGTGAAATGGTCTAAATGTAAGTGAGTAAGTGTCTGTGAATAGGAAGGACAGAAAAATGGAAGATGTCATGTACGGTGAGCGAAAACACTGATAATACAGTAAACAGTAAATCATCAGGTATGCCGAAATCTGTTTGTCTCATGAATAAACTCACATACGGCGTTGTATAGTTTATACAAGTCCGTAACGGATATTTGTCGAAGAGAAGAATCACGAAGCAGAAGATGTATTCGTACTTATCCGGTCATTCTTTGATTATTAAAATAAATGGGCTTTTATTATGCACTTGCAGATTTCCGCAATTTGTATAAAAACCCTAAATATTACAAAATAGAAGCCATTGATTATGCATCAAGTACATCGAGAATGTAAAGAAACAAGTTCATATGGCTTTTTCAGGCATTTACTTGTTGTTTTGTAGTAGAAGAAATTATTTATAATGTCCTCTACAAAATAAAATCTAGTGAAAGTATGAGCTAAACTGTCCTCTTTCGCCTACTGAAAACCGCAAATCTCTCTTTTTGTTCTCGAGTTATTCAAAAAATAGTCACACCCACGGACTACCGAGTATATCGAGAAGGTAAAGAAACTGAGAGTTCCTTCTAATATACATTTTACCGAATTGTCTCAATGGTGGTCTTCTATTCTGCGGAGGGGGTGTTCCTTGATCGGATGATCTGGATACAGAGTAGCCATTTATCTAATCACATTCATCGATCTCACATCGATATAACTACTCGTTTAACAGGAGGCAAGGGGAAACGTTAAATTTGTGCTGTAATGTCCTGCTCGTAAATGTTGAACAGAAATTGAAAGATACACTACTGGGTACGAGAATATCCATACCATCCATTGCTAATAGAAGAATAGAGGCTCTCCACTGTCGTGTAAGAGTTGATTTCTCCGCACTTTGTTCACATCTGAAAAAACATAAAATCACACTTGACAATATTTGTGAACAGTGTTCTACTAATAGTGTACAAGATCCTAAACATTATTTTCTTGAATGTCCTGCTTATAACCAGCAGAGAAGTAAACTACTTGAAACGCTTGAAGACAATGTGATAGCCCAAGCACGAAAAAAAGTCATGAAGCGGGAGCTGCATCTAGATTAAAAGGTACATTTATCTAGCTTCAGCTAGATGCAGTGAAATACATGAAAATTTGATATAGCTTCAGCTAGATTGAATCTAGCTTCAACTGGGTACAACTAGTTGCTATTGATTAATCGGGCAATTCATTGCGCCATTAATTGGCCAATGCAGCGGCCGTTTCAGCTAGTACACGATTTCAATCAGCATGTAGCTAGATAAATGTACCTTTTAATCTAGTTAATCTAGCTATAAGTGGGCGCTGCAGCTATTTTTGCAGCTAGATTTTCTCGCTTACTCAGTTTTGCTTGGGAGGGGCTGATGTTGGAACTCTTTTATTGTGTGGAAATATAGAAGATAAAAATAAAATATTTGTAATCTATCAAGCAGCTTGCTCATATACATTGGACACAGAACGATTCAGTTAAGCTCTGAATACCTTTGTATCCCTCTTTTTTTTTAAATCACTTATTATACTATGAAAGATATCTCTCTGCTCATAAGATAAATAAAAAAACGTATAGTTAAAAGATCTGAATATTGATGTATATGAGTGAATCGTATATTAATTGTAAAATTGGTTGTTTAGTACCGTTTCTGCCATAAATCCGTAGTGGTTTGTCGGATTCCTAAATTTTTTTTATTTTACTCATCTCATCACCTCTCACTACCGATAAAATTTTGAGCATTCTATATTTTCAGGCGAGTGAGATACACGCATGAAAAAGAAGAAAACGCGTTTTTATCTTGACTAGCACGACTAAAAACGCAATTTTCACATCAAAGACAAATGATAAAGAAAAAGCTGACCAGTGGATCGTATAGAGCGCAAAATTCTCTATCCATCCATATCATTTACGATTTCGCTTCAGCACTTTGACACAGACTTTTTTGGAGAATTAAGTTTTCCGTATAAACTGTAGGGAGACATCAAAATCGGTCTGACGGATTTAGGCGGTACTTAAGCGTAAAATTGATTCCACCATGAGATAGAACATCAAAAACACTCCAGAAAACACACAAAAGTATTCTACTAAACGCCTATTAAGTGGTCCAAAAATGACTAAGTTTAGGTTTTTCACTCAGTTTGTAGGGAGAGACTTTGGAACTTGGTTTGCCCATAAGTCAATGAGATTGTATCTAAATTGTTTCAAACTTTCAGAACCAGAAGCAGGTAGGAAGTTGTACGAGTGGTAAAAATTTCAGCACTTAAAGTTCATGCCTTTTTCCCTAGTAAACTTCGCGTTATGCCGCAAAATGTAGGGAGACTTTTTTTGTAGGGAGAGATTCGTTTCGAACTTTTTTCCTATTCATACCTGTGCAGAACTGAGAAAAGTAAATTTTAATGGGTTTTCGAACACGCTCTTTCTAGTAAAGCAAACAGAACTACGTAAAACAAAAGCTTTGGAAGTATTTACTAATAAGCCATTTCGCGGTTGTGGTTTTTAGACTTTTTTCGAGGATCAATCGACTAAATATCTTTTGGGGGAAAACAATGAAACCTCACACATCAGGCACGGCATCTTTCCACGAGCTAAGAGCTACGAAAGACGGAAAGCTTTATGCTAAAGAATTGTCGAGCGATAAAGAACAGTTGTTGAAAGTGAAGTTCTAAAAAAAATGAACAGTTGTTTTTTTACAGTTGAACCAATGTTTATCAGTTTGTAAATTTTTCGATTCAAGTAATTTCTTTTTTGTGTTGTTCCTAGCTTCTTGTGTTTTTCAGTCGTTTGAAAAGCTAGAAACACACAAACATTGCCACGTTGATCAGCACACTCGATTAACTAGGCGGCGACTCATTTTTATATGCATAGACATTTGCGGACTCGCATGGGTCTGTCCGCAGGAAACCTTTCGAGGTCGGACCAGTTTATCGCGGAACCAGTGGTTATATAAAAGCTGCAGAAAGTACGCTGAGCTATTTGTTGATCCACCAGACGGAGAAAAAGTCGCAAAGATTCTCTGAAAGCGTTTTTTAACAAAAATAATTCCAACGGGTACATCCCCTGCAGGTAATTTTTCCCGCTCAATTGCTCCTAAGCTAGTAGATAATGCTGCCCAGAGGTGTCCTGCGTAAATTGTAGGTCTCTATCTTGTTTCTATTAGAAATTATTTTGAAAATATCATGGGTCACCATTAATTTAATACATTAGGAAATTGCACCTCTATTATCTCAGCCGGTAGACCTTTGGTAGTTTGGAAATTTTTACCTGGTACTCAGAAAATTATGGGGAATAGTCTGGTCGACTCAGATTTTTGATAAAGTTACTTACATTTTTTCCCACAAATTGTACAACTTAAATACGATTCACTCATATATATACATACACACATACACAAATCTATCGTTAATGTCATCTAAAACCACATTCCTTCCTTTCTCTATATCCTTCACATTGACTGTCAGACGAATCATCTTTTTCATCCTTTTATTTCTTTTAGTTAGCTTATCTATCGTTTCTGTCTTCTCTTTGTCCTTATTTTTTAATTTTCTGATAGAATAGTGCATTGAGCGATGTAATGCAACAACAGTTGCGATTTTGTACCAATTTCTCTTCTTTAAAAATAAAAAGGTTTCTTTACATGTTGAACTATTCGTTTATAAGGCGACCAAAACATTTTTTTAAATTCCTGCCGAAATATGGTTCCACATAAGCAACGTAGCACGATGTTTGTCATTGAATTAATAAAGTCTAATACGATCGCCAAATCATAATACTTTCTAACAGGTAGTGAGCAGCTATTACCCATTGACAAATTTCGTTTGCAGTGGATAAGACTGAGCAAAACATCAATACACCATGAACTCAAGAGAGCGAGTAAACACTCGATTGTAATTATAAGCAATAGTCGACGACATTGGTCTGTTCGACGTGAGTACCATTGCAGTTTTGATTTCACTTTGACTATACTGCTGACACTGACGATATTTGCTCCAATGGTGATCACGGATGGTACAATGTTACCTGTTACTAATAGAAAGAAGAGGTTATTGCAGTTGGACGAGAACGAAAAGTTCTCTTCTTTGAACAGACACAAGTTTACGCTTACCTAGTAGCAATGTGTTGCGATTGAAACCAATGACTCTATCGTACAAAAACTTGTAATGCTTCATAAAAAAGTCTGGTTCTTGCTTGAAAAAGCACTTATGATAATGATAGGCTACTCGTATATCATTTCGACTCATTTTCTCACCAGTCATGTGTTGATTGATCATTTGAATTAGTTTAACAATTCTTTACTCATGCAGATCAAAGTAACGAGCTAGAATAAACAGTAAGCTTGTAGCGGTTTCGAATGGTAATATTTTGATGCTGTTGTAATACAGATAATTTGTAGACCACGAGATGAGCCTTCTGTTCTTTGAGGACAGTTTGCAGGAGTAATCCCCATTGATCACTCACAAGGGAATATTCCCAGCTGTCAAACTCCGATTTCTTTCACACATACGTCAATCGATAGCTTGTATCGAGATAGTAAAAAGCCTAAAAGGATTTATCCTCATGGCTCTTGAAAACTCGTTTTTTTTTGTAGAATCAGTTTTTCAGAAACTCTAAAAAAATAACCAAAACGTTTCTTAATTAGGCATGAGTGTAGTCCGGAAATTTCTGATTAAAAAGAAACATCTCCCAGCTCTACACGACCTTTGTTTGCAAAGTTATAGAATTTACAAGAAAAGCCCTAAATGTTCATTGTCACCTCAGAGCTACAGAAAGAAGAAGGAAAAATGAATTTCGGGCTTTTCTTGTAAATTCTATAACTTTGCAAACAAAGGTCGTGTAGAGCTGGGAGATGTTTCGTTTTAATCAGAAATTTCCGGACTACACTCATGCCTAATTAAGAAACGTTTTGGTTATTTTTTTAGAGTTTCTGAAAAACTGATTTTCCAGAAAAAAATCGAGTCTTCAAGAGTCATGGAGGTAAATCCTTTTAGGTTTTTTACTATTTCGATATAAGCTATCGATTGCTACATGTGTGAAAGAAATCGGGGTTAGACAGCTACAAAAGTTCCCGCATCAGTTCAAAGTTTCAGAATAGATGTGAAATCTTACCTAATATGTCCATCAAGTGATCGACTGTGCAGTTGGATGGTGATAAAATTAAAGAATGAATATGTTGCTGAGTACATTTGTAATCATTTTGGTTATTGACCATATTCATTGTTAATAAATAGGTATGATTACGTAAATGCTGTACTGTATATAAAAACCATTGGTAAGATAACTGACGATTGTTACGTTTCGAACAAAACAATGTTAAACCGCAAAACTCAAATAAATACGCAAGTGTAAATGAGAGGCAAATGAAGAGATAGCATGTCCAATAGCTTTTTTTTATTGTTTTTAATCCCCTAATATGCAAGCATCGTTGAATACTTAGAAAAACAAGAATAATTATTGAAAAACGCATATAGGTTTCAAAGTGGACGAATGGTACAAAGATAATATGGAATTTTTGTGTAACAAAATTGAATAGATTGACTAAGAAATTGCGTGTGCAGGAATAATGTATATGCTTTTTGAAAAATATGTGATTATAATAGAGAACTTTAACTAATTTAAGACCAAAATAAACAGAATCAGCCAATAATAGAACAATAAAGTAAGGCGTTATCATAAGCGACCGCAGTTTACGCCTTAGAAAGACGGATATGCATAAGCCATTGCCAAATGTACCGATAAAGAATAAGCATAAACCGACAAAAGTACAGAATATCATTTATGGAGGATTACAATCACATTCTCCATCTATCTAAAATAGCCGTAATACAGCACGGAGTTAACTACCTCTTGTTCGATTTCCCTATCATACGTGAGAAGAATGTTGTGATTATATGAATGAGTATAGATGCATGACAGAAATCTGTTCATTCTCACTTATTAATAATCGACTGCTCTTCTGCTTTTCTTTTCTTTTTCCACTACTTTCTAGATAGATTATGTTCATATATTAATCTTTCGCTATCAATCCTCATTGTTGTTCATAGAAGACCTTAATCATTTATTTTAAAAGAATAGTAGTGCATTACTACCATACAACTGATAATAAAATACATTACCGTTCCCGTTGCCATTACAATTGTATTGTTTCCTATTATAAAATATCAGAGTTAGTATATGCATTCAAGTGTATACTTATCAGGTCATTCTTTGATTATAAAAGAATGGGTTTTTATTATGCACTCGCGGATTTCCGGAATTTATATAAAAACCCTAAATATTAAAAAATAGAAGCCATTGATTATGCGTCAAGTACATCGAGAATGCAAAGAAACTGAGAGTTCGTCCTTTTTCAGACATTTTTTTAACATGTCGATTAAGGGCAAAAGAAAGTGACATAACAAATCTAACATCATCCACACAAGGTAGGCCAATGAGAGAAACATCAAGGTGGTAAATAAGCAGAAGAATGAATAACACAACATAAATGATGAACAGAAAACAGAATTTTACTATCTAGAAATAGTAGGAAAAGAAAAGAAGAAGATAAGTCGACTATTAACAAGTGAGAATAAACGGATTCCTGTCATGCAATTATTAATGAATAAACTAATTTTCTTAAAACGTATCACATTTCTTGGTTTTCACCCATGACGACTAAGATTTCGCTTCTAAACATTGATCTGAAGCAAATAATGGTTTGCCTTGATTTCTTCTTACTACAAAATAGCAGGTAAATGCCTGAAAAAGCCATACGAACTCTCAGTTTCTTTACTTTCTCGATATATTCGGTAGTCCGTGGGTGTGACTTTTTTTTGAATAACTCGAGAACAAAAGAAGAGAGATCTGCGGTTTTTAGTAAGCGAAAGAGGACAGTTTAGTTCATACTTTCATTAGATTTTATTTTGTAGAGGACATTATAGCCTAAACTGTTCTATTTCGATTACTGGCAACCGAACCTCTCGATCTCTTTAAAATATGTGTCTTAATGTCTGAAAACGTTCCTTTCATGTCGAAAAATTGAACTTAAAGAGTCTAAATTTTCGAAAAATGTTTCGGTTTCAGGAAGCCCAAATTGTTTTCGTTTTCCTTCCTCTAACAATTTAAAAGCGTTTCCTTGAGATTCAGCAATAAAAACAGATTATGAATCTGATGCCTGATCGAGGCTGAAGTCACGGGCCTATCTGTACCTATCTACTTAAATGCACGAAGCCAAAAGTTGTCGACCACGCTGAATCCCATGGGAATAGTAGCTTTCAGAACAAAATGCAAGAACCAAGTGAAAATTTATACTTGTTGAAATAATCCATTTTTGGTTATTTTGTCAAAATCAAAAATCCCTAACTCGGTCAAAATCCATCCAAGCTACTTCAGAATATCAAGATATACTCTATTTTATCTGCATTATACTTCTTACTAAACAAATGTTTTGAAAACCAAGAAAAAATACTCTAGTTTTTGGAAGGGTTTCCCAGAAACCTTTGGAACTAGCATGTGGAGTTTGATGTCCACTATCGAATGACGCCAAAAAGTGATCTTCATCTTGAAAAGTATAAATTTTATTTAAATTTTAAAAACAGGACAAAAGACTTTGAAAAACATTTCTCGAACACTACAAGTACAGGAACTGGAAACATTTCAGGGTATAAGTTTACATTTCAAAGTGTCCGCTACGAATTGGTGAAATAAACCGGGTGGGGGTCTCTCTTAAAAGCTCACATAGTGATTTTGATACGATCGGCCAAAATAATCGTAACGGAACCATGTTTTTTCCCTTCTGACTGAAATTTCTAAGTCAGTTTAAAAGATAAGACGCTTAAATTCGTGTCAGACCTGTAAATCACGTGCTCGATAACTTCTAAAATTTCGGTTAAATTTAAATGTATGGTTTGAGTTTTATAAGAAAAATATTGACCGTTATGGAATCCCCCAAAATGGAATAGTCAGTCCGAAACAATTTAAAGTTGTCGAACACTCGCTTAATCTCCATTCTTTAAGTGAAAACTCTTGCTGGCAATGTTGTGAAAAAGTTCATGGACTATCGATTGAAAACAAATATTTATTTTATAGCCCTGAAATTAGCGCTGAAATAGCTAAACTATCATCGTTACGGAATTACGCAATTTACAAATACCTGTGTTTTCGCCGTTCGATTTTTTTCCGTCAAGAATGAGCGAGAGTTAAATTACAATAATGTTATTGCGATCTTAAAGCATTTCTCTATTTAATCATGTGCTCAAAACTTAAAAACTATTGCAACAAATAGAAGAAAAAGCCAAATGAAAACAACTTTTTTTTTAAACATAGACATAAAGGATGACTGTTACATGGAATGGTCCTTATGTTATTCCATTAGGAATAAGTGCCATAGATGCGAAAAATATCACACTGGTAACACTTCATAGAATCAGTATTATTTATCAAAAGAAAACAATTTAAAATTCATTATAGAAATCATTTATACCGAATAGAAAGAGATATGTCGCCGGATTGGAACGAGCTAAAAATTCCTTTTTTTACCAGAAGATGGCTCTGATGTAAGAAGAGTTCCACTCTCTTTATTTCTTAATCCAAAATTATGTTCGCTGTGCAGATTCAGATTACGAAGCCGCATTATGGTCAGGACAGTAAATGTTTCCCCGCAGTAATGTTCACGGACATTTTCCTGTGTGAAGAATATCTTCGATAATACCGTGAAATTCACTGCCGCACATGTCTGTGTTTCGTTGTAATATTCTTCACTCATTACCCGCGCTCATACTGTGGAGAGTATTCGTGATTTTATTATCATTTTAAGTCCTGAACAGACAATTCAAGCTGCACTTAAACTGATCATTCTTTCTGCTAACTCAGATGTCAATTGCAAGCATCTCTAACACGCTGGGAAAATACAACGACCCGTCATTTGATTCTGTTTTTAATGAGGGATATAAATAACGAATGATGTAAAAACTTTTTCCCATTTTTGTTTGCTTCATGTCTCAGTCCAGAAATATCGTACACACTTAATTCTTTTTCCATTAGAAAGAGCACATTCTAGTCTACAAAAATATATAAGAACAGTCGATACCAATGAGTCGGAAAAAGAGATATTATTTTTAAGAGACAAACCCTCAATAACCCGTTTGAACATAAGGACCGAATATTTTGTTTGATCGGTTTCTTGTTTGCGTTTAGAGTTTTCTTGACACATTGTACATCAACATACTCGTCGCAATCTGCCATTTTTTGTGGCACCAGACCGTGCTACATACTGCATAATTAGGGTGATCATTGGGGTTTAGTTGGAAATCAAAATCAAAATCGTCAAAATAAGTCAAATCTGTGCAAAAACGACGCCACCCTTACTGCAGTACTTAAAACGAATACTTTCTATCCTAATCAAGATCATCGCGATAGTACATTCAAAGAGCTTTTATTGGATGTACGGGATATCAACTATGTATACTATATATCATTAAAGGAGATAAAGAGCTGGACTTTTTATAAAATCTGTACCCACAACTTACAATGCTTTGAGCTTTTTCATAAAAGCATTTTTTATAAAGAAATTGAAAATTGTCGTTTTGCTGTCGTGACCAATACAGTTTTTGAGTTGTCCAATAGGGCTGGCTGTTTACTTATTACTTGCTGCTGTTTCATCATTTTTCAGCGAAACACTTTCATGAGTTGGTACCGTCAGATTACAATCTATATATGCCGCTCTGCAAAATCCATAACGGACAAAGGGTTCCAAAATGTTAAGCACGTTCTCAGGAGAACTTTCAAAAAAATTCTCTGAAAAGTTCTCCGAAAAGTAGGCCTTTTTTTGTAAACCATACTTCCCCCATAAAATCATGTCAACACACGACGACAAGATACGCATTTCACGGATCTATTCACTATCCGATAAAGTGGCTCTCATTGAGATTAAAAACCTTCTAATGACAGAAAACAATAACTTTTCGACGCGGTTTTCCTCGTTTTTCAAACTTTGAATACGTGCTACACCATTCTACGGGATTGCAGGAAAAGGGATGTCATATATTTCGCATGTACTCGACGTGGGCTATTAGAAAAACAGCTTTTCGCGTTTACCCAAGCACATTCAGAAAAAGTGTTTTTCTAGCAAAAATACCACGGGATTTACGTCTGCCTCAAAAGTGCTTGGGCAAATGCAAAAAACTGTTTGATACATTGAGCTGCACATATAGATTGTAACCTGACGGTACCAGCTCATGAAAGTGTTTTGCTGAAAAATGATGAAAATGTCCAGACAAGATCTGTTCTGCTGGAAAATGAGATATAACCATGATCCATCCACAAATTCGCAATTCAAAATTCAAGGAATTTAACAAAGACACATAGGTTAGTTAGTACTAGGTCTCAACTAAGACGGAATTCAAGGAATTCAAGCAAATCAAGCCATTCAGGACATTGAGGAAATTTTAGGAATTCAAGGAATTTAATAAAGACACATAAGGTGGTTAGCTATAGGTCTCAAATATGATTGAATTCAAGGAATTCAAGAAAATCTAGCAATTCAAGGAATTTCACAAAGACACGTACGATAGTGAGCTATAAGTGTGAACTATCATGGAATTCAAGAAATTCAACAAATTCTAGAAATTCAAGGAATTTAACAAAGACACATAAGGTGGTATATATACATAGGTCTCAACTATGATGAAATTCAAGGAATTCCAGAAAATCTAGCCATTCAAGGAGTTCAATAACGTCTAGAAATCCAAGGAATTTCACAAAAAAACGTACGATAGTAAGCTATAAGTGTAAACTATCATGGAATCTAAGGAATTCAAGAAATTCTGGAAATTCATTTCATTTGACGCATTCCTTACATTTCCTTGAATTCCATCATAGTTTAAACTTACAGCCCACTACACTATGTAGCATTGGTAAATTCCTTGAATTTCTAGACTTTACTGAATTGCTTGATTTTCTTGAATTCCCTCATAGTTGAGACCTATAACTAACTACCGTATGTGTCTTTGTTAAATTGCTAGATTTTCTTGAATTCCCTGAATTCCATCATAGTTGAAACCTATAGCTAACCACCTTTTGTGTCTTTATTAAATTCCTTGAATGTCTAGAATTTCTTGAATTGCTTGAATTCCATTATATTGTACACTTGTAGCTCACTAGCTTATGTATCTTTGTTAAATTCCTTGAATTTCTAGAATTTTCTCAAATTTCTTGAATTTCTTGAATTGCCAATTTTTGGATCGTGGTTACTGCTGTTCTGTTATACGATAGTTCCATATTCTTTTTCTCACGCATATTGAATAATACTGTTCTCAATTTTGTTTTCAATCAAATAAATCAATAAATTCATCGATGAGACTTTTGACGGCCCCCCTTACGCATTTCTTTCAGCGTGAATTTATTGAAACGATATGAGACATTCGTAAGACTATATAGAAAGTGCAAAACTGCCACGAACATGATTATAAATCATAGATTAATTTATTGTGATATTTCGGTAGGTCGCTCCTACCATCATCAGACAATAAGCATTTTTTAGAGTATCACAAAATTTAGTGTACATATATATACATCGAATAATGTAAAACGAATGAAAAACACATGGAATAACACAAACGAAGCTTCTTTTGTTTATAGATCTCGGTTTTTGGGCCGATAAAATTGCACTCTTAGAACGCTAGAATACTTTTAATTTGTATTTCACTCAAGGGGGAAACTGCGGACTTTAGACTTGAGCGGACTTGGGAGGACTTGATCGGACTTAAGGAGACTTTACCGGACTTTAAAGTCACTAAAGTCCGCGCAAGTCGCGCTCACTGCCACACTCATGAGACACTTAGTAGTCAGTATTTTAAGATGTTTTTTCTGATTGCATTTGCATGATCTCCAGTGATTACCCTGTACTTTTAGCAGTATCTGAGATCTCTTTTTATGAGAAAAATCGATCAGACAAATTACAAAGGAGCAGAAGTTTTTACTTCAAAAGTACATAAAAATTTAATATGCTCTATTTCTGAAAATGTGTCTGCTGAACTCTGGCTAGTCTGTCAGAACGACAAACGATTCTTCGACTCCGTCAGTGCCCAACATGCGGTCTGTTTGTGAATGTATTTCTCGGTGTCGCCGAGCTTTATCTGAAAAAATGTGTTTGTCAACGTCGGATTAATAGAGTCGTAGATTCGCATCCGAGGAAATTCTTTTCTAGTCAAATTGTGATGAATTTTTCTGAATATCCAGTGTGAAGTCTGTGTCGTAAATCAGTTCGAGTTCATTCAGTTTCAAACTGTCCGAATTTGACTTGCACCAGTTGCTTAATAAATCGACGATAAATTTTTCGTGATCATCTTTGGAGAGAACAACTTTTGTCCGGTGAGAAGCAGCGAAGGACGACGAATGATTGGCAATGGGTACTGCCACAGGCTTCGAACGTTTTGCTTTCTGTTGTTTCAAATGCAGCTCTTTTTTCTTGCTCAAAGCTTCGATCAGAAATTCCATGCTTCCTTTCACGCCGACTTTAACAACACAAGGACCATTATTGACTTTGAAGGAAATGTTGTCTTTAATTTGATCCAAATCGGGACAGTCTAATTCCATGATCGAAAAAATGTCATGTATCTTCAAGAGTGACGGTACACTTCGTACGTGTTGAATTTCCAGCAGTTCAGCTTCTAATGGAAGCAGAAAGCGTTTTTTTTCTATATGTGTATGCATCCTGCAACGAAGAATAGATCACACTCATTTCCTGTTCAACACTTCTCTACGTCAAATATTTTCTCTATAGCATTCCAGTTATAGTTCAGGTGACAGAAAATTTATTATTTTTATTTGTCTCGTCACTTTTACGAATAAATAATCGTGATACTCAAAGAAATACGCCGTTGTGTCACACTGGATGTTTTGAGGCTTAATTGGACTTGAACGGAACTTGACCAGACTTTAGCGTACTTCAGAGGACTTGACGGGACTTTGGAAATTTAGAAGATCTGAGAGGACTTTAAAGTCCGCTCAAGTCTATAAAGTCCGCAGTTTCCCCCTTGATTTCACTTCATTAATTGCTGTTCCATGAGATTGATTTGTTAACAAACTCTTTTATAACCATCCTCTTCCAGATTGAATCTAATGCTAAAGTCTCAACATTGTTAAAGTCCATTGTATGCTTGTTGGTATGACAATGTTGAGCAATAAGTGATGTTAGTTTATTTTTACGAATGTCGTTCTTGTGTTCTATCATTCTGGTCGTTTTCATACTATTAGTCTCTCCCATGTACTTCTTATTACAGTTTACGCAATATATGAGTTTTTTCTTCTTTCGAGTGTCATCAGTTCCTTTTTGAAACTGATAAGAAAATGTTTTTCAAAGTAGATGATTCCAGATTGATGTAGATAGGCCAGATTGATTGTAAGAGTTGGAAGTAGTTTTTCAGTTAGTTTACGAATTCTTTGACCTAACCCTATGGTTTCATAACCGTAGTATGAGAAAACGAAGTAAATTTCTTTCTTCTTTTGTTGTTGAGTTTGTGCCTGAGTTTGAGTGGCATCGCTTAAAGATCTCTTTTACTTCACGAAGACCTCGCCGTATAATATGATCGGGGTAACCATTCATCTTTAATGTTTTAAACAAATGTTCTCGTTCAAATTTCAAGAGAGTTTCATTTGAGCCAAGACGAAGAGACCGCACGTAGAGAGATTTGATCAGACCTAGTTTATATTTTCGTGTTTGATTGCTGTCGTATAATGGAAATAGATTAGTCGTAGTAGGTTTTCGGTAGACTGTTGTTTCATACTTTTTATTTTCCCGTATTATCAATAGGTCTAAAAATGAAAGACGTTCATTTTTCTCGTATTCACTAGTGAAATTGATATAATCATGCCATTTGTTAATTCTTGAGAGCAAGTCGAGAATATTTTCTTTCTTATTAAAAATACAAAACACGTCATCGACA
Source organism: Didymodactylos carnosus (assembly GCA_905250885.1). Lineage (NCBI taxonomy): Eukaryota > Metazoa > Rotifera > Eurotatoria > Philodinida > Philodinidae > Didymodactylos > Didymodactylos carnosus. Next base: position 2,425 of record CAJNOQ010001515.1, on the reverse strand, counting down.
TATCTCAGCCATATCTTCGGTTTGTTTGTTGAAAATGATTCAAGTTTTGTTTCTAATTTTGAAATGAATAAATCCGCAAGAGTGGGAGCTATGGGAGAATCCATGGCTACGCCATCACACTGCTGCCAATATCATTGTAGAAACGAAAAGGAATGTCAATAGATGAGATTTCTAACAACCGTTTAAATTGTGCTCTGTTAAATGGACAATTATTTGGCTGTTTGTTTTCGTCGTACAGTAGATCGAGAGCTGTTTCAATGGTTTCACCGACTAGAATGTTAGTATAGAGACTCTCAATGTCAAAACTCACCATTATTTCTTGTTTGTTCGATTTCAGAGTTGTAATCTTTTTCATTAGTTCAAAGCTATCCTTAATAAATAATTTTGGTTTCTCATGGTTTCTTTGGTCGTAAGGGAATGTTGGATTTATGTATCTTTGGTTGGCCATAAAATACTGGCGATGATGAGCAGGTAGATCGAAGTTGATAGAATAATTGTTTCTCAATTACGTTTTGGTCGAGCATGGATCGTAGAAATTTGTTCATTTCCTTTTCTTTCTCTTCAAGTAAATTCTTCTTGGTCTTTTTGAATTATTTGCTATTCAATATTAATCTAGATTTTTCAATATAATCACTCTTGTCCAAGACGACTAATGCATTACCTTTATTGGATTTACAAATTACGATATTTTTGTTCGCTTTTAATGTTTTTATTGTATTTTCCTCTTCATCACTAATGTTATTAACAATTTTCCTTTTGTTCTTCTTAATCATCTGTTTAGAAAAACCAAATACTTCGTTGCAAATCATTTTGAAGATTGATTGAGGACAGAGTTTCTGTATTTTACATAAATTAAGTTCAACGTCTGTTTGAAAGTCAAGGGTGGAGCTGAGTTTCTGTTCAATACAAAAATTCATACCTCGACAAAGAAGTCTTTCCTCTGCCGCTGTTAATTCATATGACGATAAACTATGAAGCACTTTGTGTTTCATTGAATGAAAGTCTTGTCCTACTAGTCCTGAATTTAGTTTCTTCAATTTCTTCTCATGAATCTTTGTTACTCGTTCATTTTCATTCTTAGCCCGTTCATAGAGGAAGAGCTGAAGTTGTTCATGGTCTGTCGACGATAGTCTGTTCTTTTATTTGATTAAAATCTCATCAATTTCTTTCTTTAGTCTAACAGCATCTCAATGAAGTTTTGTAAATTCAGTTTGAATACAATGACGTTGGTATTGTTTATATGCTTCTTCAGATTTCATTTTATTATCGTATAATTTAAACCGTACAGATTTCGGCTGAATATTATAGATTAAACAAAGATGTAAGAATTCTTGATCGTTTTTACATTTTTGACATTTTATACTAAGTTTTTAGACACGTCTTATAGACGAAAAGATAACATCGCCGCACCGTTGACGAGTATCGTTAATGAAATTTGGAGAGAGAGCAGTTGAAAACCGTAAGAGTTTATATAGAAAGTGCAAAACTACCACGAACATGATTATAAATCATAGATTAATTTATTGTGATATTTCGGTAGGCCGCTCCTACTATCATCAGACAATAAGTATTTTTTAGAGTGTCGCAAAATTTAATATATATATATATATATATATACATCGAACAATGTAAAACGAAAGAAAAACATATGGAATAATACAAAAGAAGTTCTTTTCAATCAATAATGAGAGAGATAGTGTGAACTGTCGTTCCACTGAGAAATGGCTGTGGCCGAGAGACTGTGAAATTCAAAAGAGTAAAGAACGTATCACCGGACCAAAACAAATAAAGTTGGTGTTGAATTGCTGAAAGGCGCTTTTTTGTATTCAGCACACTCAATAACCCAGAAGACTTTCTATTTTTGGCGAGGAGTACTTCTAAAAGTTTAAAAAAATTTTTGAAATAAAACGGCACAAAAAAGTTTTCATGGGAAAATAATATCAGTTTGAAAATTTTTCCTAAACTTTTGAAAGTACCCTCGTCAAAAAATCTTCTGGATTATTGAGTGTGCTGAATGTGAAAAAGCACTTTTCAGCAACTCTAAACTAAGTTTATGTTTTTTCCGGTGAGATGAACCATGAATTACGAATGTGTAAAATAAAAATCATTGCACTATTGCTCTCATTCTTGATTTTTTATTCAGATCTTATTGTATGAATCAAAAGATCGCAGACCGATTCCACCTCTTTTTGTTACTGTAGCGGGCGATTGATGCTCGCTACTCTATTTCCTCAGATATTTTCTAGTTAAATAATTGGACCTGCTGATTCATCATGAAGTTTTCGTAGATAAAATGACTATTTTCGAGTTAGTGGTCCGCATTCTAATCCCAAAAATTTTTCAATATCAGAAACATGTCATAATTTTGACCACAGTCAAAGAGAGAATTAATCTTTCAAAAGATAAAAAAGCAAAGAACGAAAAA
>CAJNOQ010001514.1:0-30768 GCA_905250885.1 Didymodactylos carnosus | reverse complement strand
GGACAAGTTACCATTACTGAGATATTCACTATTTTACACTATAGAGGATGCTGTTTTTGTGAATATCTCAGTAATGGTAACTTGTCCGAAAAAGCTGGAAACAAGAAATGAAATCTCGTTTTATTTTGGTTCAAACTAAAAACTTTCATCCAACGAATTTGAGCTGCTCAAAAACGAAAAAGTGTACAAAATAAGTACAAGTTTTTCATCTTAGTCCACGTACCGCTAGATAATTTTGGCAACTTCTATTAACTTAAATATTCCTTCTCTTTCTCCATCTCGTTGCCTCATTGCTTCTATTGACATCATGCATTGTTTCCATTTAGCTCCAAGGAGCCATGATCAATGTGAATTGACCTAAATAGTCTCTCCTTAGAGCTACTACTTGGAGCTAAAACAAAATAAACAGAAAAGGAAACAACGGATATCATGCTAACACTTTCGCAGCGTATTTCAGAACTGATGATTGGTTCGTTTCAACCATAGCTTAGGCAACATTCGTCACAGTAAAAACACAAACTAATTATGACTAATGTAAGAAATCGAAAGCCTTTTCAAATATTCCTCTTGATACGAGAATCACTTTTCGTTTTACGAAATATATTCTTTCGCCTTTTGACACGCCTGTGCATTGTATTAAACACTGATTTTCAGTATATATAGAGACTGTAAGAACTATAAGTTTATTCATTCACTTGACTGTAATAGACGACCGACATTCACTTTTCTGAATCATGCTTAATTTAAAGTGAATGCCTTTAAACTGTGATTGTGTCACACATCTAGAATATGTCAACCGGATGATAGAAGTTGCCTGGGAAGTGAATGACAGAAGCTTTGTTGGTCAAAATATCGATCAATGACAGAGTGTTAGCGTTTCTGGGAACCGCTGATCCGATTTATAGTCAGCTACTTTTGTAAACAACCTCTCTAAAGCTAAGTGTACGCAAAATTTGATAGCTCCTCAGGAAATATCTCTGATGAATATAAATCACTCTTAATTAGTGAAAAACGTTCAAAAGTAACAAATTAAATACCATCCAGCAGCATTTCTAATGAGAATTAGAGTCAGAATGTACCGGTACACTATGTTCGAAGCCGAAAGTGTTACGCGTACACTCTGTTGAATGAGTACAAATTCAGCCAGTCAGAATAAAAACCACACTACAAGTACAGAGTAAAAATGAAAACCACATTTGTGTGCAGTAGAAATAGTATGTTGCATATACTGTTCCTATTCACGTGTCAACATTTCTGACTATCGTCCTGTTCCTCTTCTGCTTGTTGTTTCCAAAGTTTTTGAGCGTTTTGATTGATAAATTTCTTATTCTCATCTTTTTAAACATTCCTTTTTTGTAACTTAAATAAACAATTCGATTTTTGGCCTAAACATTCTTCTTTTAATGCTTTGTTGTTTTTATTTTTAACTGTCTCTAATTTCTTGCATGCTGGCTTGAAGTGTGTTGGTATGTCTTTCGATGTCTCTAAAGTTTCTGACTCTGTTTCTCAATGTCTCAATGTCTCTTCCACCTAAGTGTGAGATCTATCTTTTTAGTGCTGATATCTTTTTGATTGCTCCTTTGTCTACGTCTGATTCCTCCCTTGATTTCTCTCATGTTCAAAACTGTATCTAACTGCACGATCTGCGTTAGATTGAACATGCCAGAGACATTGCTTCTGCAAATATAAATCAACATTTGCTTTTTTTGGGCAACAATTTTTTCAATAATCTTTAGTATTATTAATGCAGCTGTGTGAAATAATTTCATAACAAATTTCTTTAGTTAGAATACAGTCAGATACTTCGACCTTTTACGGTCATTTTCAACAACAGAAAGTCCTACATAAAAATGTAGTTGACAGGTAACAATAATAAGACAACTTTCCTTTTCTGTTCACAGATGACTAAGACTACACTATTTTCTTTTCTTTTATATATGCGCATATATAGAAAAACCTGAACATAATTATCATTAGTTGGGAGACGAAAGGTTACTAACTAATGGTAATGGTGAAATTAATCTCCTATCATCTAAACGTTTTTGTTTACTTTTGTTTTCTAAACCATTTTTTTATATATAAGCGCATATATAAAAGAAAAGAAAATAGTATAGTGTTAGTCATCTGTGAACAGAAAAGGAAAGTTATTTTGTTATTGTTACTTGTCAAACTACATTTGTTACTTGTCAACTACATTTTCTACATTGTTTTTTGTGTAATACTTTCTGTTGTTGAAAACGTAAAAGGTCGAAGCATCCAGGTATCTTCTAAATAAACAAATTCATTATGAAATTTTACACGGCTATATTAATAATACCAAGAACAGCATTCTTGCTTGTTGTCATAAACTGCAAGCATTGAGCCGTGACTTTGGATTAGTTTCACATGAGGCTCGGCGTTGAATTTCGTTTCTTCTATTCTTCCTAAAGTTGATTATTTTTGTGCCTTGTATGACAGGTTTTTCTCTTTCAGTTCTCGACTCTGTAAATGAACTGGCTGCACGTGTTATTTCTCGGAATTTTGATTACCATTTCTTCTAGACCTTTACTTGTGGCTCGGCTTTCTGTTCGCCATAAATACTTTCGACTGGTATAATTTTTTAAGATTTATCACCATCTTAGCTCTTTCCATTTTTTATCCAATTCTACATTCTCATTACTCTTCGTTTCATCATTCGAAATACGTTCGTATTTCATCTCTTGTAAATGGTTTTTTTCTTCATTTTTCCATGTATCTATTACACACTGGGATAATCTGCCAGAATAGGCTATTTGTTTTTCTTCTCTGTCTTCCTTCAAAACTGCATTATCAAAATATCGTTCACAGTAACTGTCAGCCATGTTCTTAGTCAACTCTATCAGTTCTATTTTTCGTTTTTTCTTTGTATTTCGTTTTATTTCCATTTGATCTTTTCTACTTCTCTGTATCGGCCCGCTGTTTCAGATACTGATGTTAGATGCTGATTTATTTTACTCAAGTTCGCAATTGTCTGTTTGTTTACTTTTTTCTTTAAGGAAGGATAATAGAGAAGACGGTGATGATGCTGTTGTTAAATTTCTTAAAACAAAAGTGTTCAATGTTGAATTTTTGTTATCACTGTTTATATTTTGATTTCATCGAAAAATCTATTAAAATTACGCGTTTTATTTTCGAAAACACTGCGAATTAAAAAAACAGTATTTTGAAAAATTGAGCATTTATCAAATTTCTCCAAGATTTCAAGCTACAGTGTTATTTCACTTTTGTGAGAGAGTGATTATACTTTCATTTTCTTAATTTGAGGGTATAATAGATATAAGGCTAGGCTGATGTATGATTCTTTCGTCTATCTTTTTCTATTCGTAGTTGCAACCTGTAAAGAAACAAAGTGTAAATTAAACATTCCGAATGTGCAGTGTTTTCTTACACGGTGTAAAACTGTGTATATCCTAATGTCATTAGAGATCTGCACACTCTGTTTCAACGAATACGCTCTCATATTAGAAACGCGGCTACTCAGAGATTTCGTGTTTATTGTGATTAATAAGCAACTTTTTATTCGTACAAGAAGGAAACATATAATAACTGAAAAACAAATAAACGTCAGAAATAGTATGAGCCACGGCAAATGAAAATCCAATGATTCTCTGAAAAACGATGCACTCACTGGTGTTGCAAGCATTTCTGTTACAATGTGGCCATTTCATTGTGTTAAACTCAAAACGTTCTCAGTGTATTGTTTTGAGACGAACAGAGTGACACAAGCTGCTGATGGGTAATCACGTGTGAATTTTTTACTTTGACTGTTTTTATCAAGCTTGATCAATGAATACTGTGGTGAATTAATTAGAAACAAAATTAAATATTTTTTTCATACAGCTGTTACATTACAAGGACGAGAGAAAAAGCACCAGTTTCGTAGGTTGTAGTGTGTTTTTTAACGAAGGTTGATAAAGTGGTATTCTTATTAGGTTGTTTGCCTTATCAACTTTTGATTTAAAATACAATGATGATCGTTGTTTTGCTTATTATTTGAAGAATAAGAAACATTAATTTAATATAATTATATGTGTGTATAGCTGAGGAGTCGCACAGTACAGAACCAGACAAGGCATGGATTCGGTGCTTAAATATACAAAAGAAATACGTAGAACAAGAGTTATCTTTTTTTGAAAAATCTTTTGTACAAGAATATGATGTATGATATGGTTATGTTAAATATTGATGTTGACTTGGTTCAGGGCATCATGACAGGCACTGTTTCCACGTACAGTTCTACCGAGATAATAATTATTAATCAGTTATTTTAATATTGCATATTTTTAATATGATAAGGAAAACAAAACGGTGGACCGAGACTTTTGGCCACCACTTCATCTTATACTTCTGTAGACATTTGGCGTCTAAACTGATGATATCATTGAGAGAAGTCTTTCCATGAACGAAGACTTTGGGTAGAGTACCTAAATCAGAAATAGTTACTGTTCTAATAAAAACTTTGTCTAGAGCATGTCTTTACCATTTGCGTTTTCTATTAACTTTAGATCTGTAGATAAAATGGCAGACGGTGGTTTTGGTAACGTGGCCCTGATAGGTGGTTTTACTATATTGGCTTTTGTGGCTGGTATCGTTTATTTCAATTTAAAACGAAAAAAACCAAATATGAAGGGTAACTTGATTTCATTGAAAAATCCCGATATCAAATATCATTTTGCGTTAGCATATAAAGAGAATATATCTCATGATACACGACTATTTCGTTTTGAACTACCATCAGCCAAACATATTTTGGGTTTACCAGTCGGACAGCATATTTATCTGACAACTCATATCGATGGTGAGCTCGTTAAACGACCGTATACGCCCACAACATCAGATGATCAGAAAGGCTATTTTGATTTAGTAATCAAAGTCTATCCACAAGGTGAGTTGGAAACATTTTATATCTTACTTTGCTAGGTTATAGAGGGTAGAAAAAGACTTTTTCTTTGAATAGAATAGTGTTGTTTCATTTATTTTTGACAATAGTTTTCCACTAGTGTGCTTTTACATAACTTAATGTCTTTCTGGCTGAAGTTAATTCTTTTTCTTATTTCTGTTTTCTAGGTAAAATGACTCAATATTTAGATAAATTAAATATTAAAGATACAATCGAAGTGAGTGGCCCTTCGGGTAATTTAATTTATAAAAATAAGGCTATATTTAATATACGTGTACGCAAACCTGAACCGTATAAACCAAAAAAAGTACGACAATTGGGTATGATAGCTGGCGGCACGGGTATTACACCAATGTACCAAATTCTATGTCATATATTAAAAGATGAACAAAATGTTGGAGAAGATAAAATAAAAATTTGGTTACTATTTGCAAATCAGACGGAACAAGATATTCTGTTACGAGAACAACTCGAATTATTAGCAAGTACAAATTCCGATTGTTTTAGACTCTGGTATACAGTAGATCGTCCACCAACGTCGGATTGGAAATATAGTACAGGATTTGTTTCGGATCAAATGATTCGAGAACATATGCCACTACCAAGTGAAGAAACATTAATTTGTTGTTGTGGACCACCACCGATGATCAAAGCACAAATTTCAAATTTAGATAAACTCGGTTATAGCGAGTCAATGCGCTTTACATTTTAAACTGTATGACTTTAATTGCTTATTTTCCAAAGCATTTATTTTCGTATATAAAGTATGAATGGATTCCGAATTGTTCAAATAGTTAAATATTGTCCTCATGAATTTACAACGTGTCAGAAATAATATTTTTGGTTTGTTAAAATTTTGTTCGCATTGCTAATAGAACTCTCTGATCGTATTGTAAAATCCAGTATGTCGCATATTTTTTTTAGAATTGTTTTTGTTTACTCATCTTTAATCATAATTTACTTTTTTCCTGATTATAACGTAGATATTTTACTATACATGGTGTGGTAACGATTATTATTCTTTTTACGGTACAAGTATTTTTTTATTTTTCTTCCATTTTATACTCTCATGTAAATTTAGTTAAGAGACATAGAGTATTGTGATTTGATTTTTGTGATATTTTTATAAACATTCATTCACGAAAAATTTATGAAGACTTTTTTTATTTATTTAAAATTTTATCTTGGAATTAGCCATTATTATTTGTGGTTTATTGTAAACATTTATTTATTTTTATACATAATCACACTAGACAATTTCATTATTTCTTCAACGTATTCACTATACTTGAACGAGACTCGTATTAGAATTTATTTAAAGGTACACTCTGTTGTATTATTACTTAAGATAATAGTACGAATCGTACATTAGTTTTGTTAAGATTATGAAAAGACTAATTTTTTGAGTTTCATATTAAAGTTATTGCGTTGCATCTTCATCTCTTTCTCTCTCTCTCTCTCTGTCTATCTATATATGTATATGTATATATGTGCTAATTGAACAACATCACTGACTCTAGTAGAAAGCGATGTTCAATGCATTTAAAATAGTAACGGAAACAATGTTCATATATTTTGATTGAGATTGTAACACATTTTTTAGTCTCAATCAAGAGATTTGTCATTAATAATGAAATAATTTTTGTTATCTTAATGTGAATCTCTATTATTTGATCGACACAGTGTTCTATTTTCTATCAAAAAAATTTCTTTATCTAAAAGAACTTTTTTGATAAAAGTATTACAATGTTCACTTAGATTCTGTCCTATTCTATTTTGCAGAAATATATCACACATACCAAATTTAGATAAGAATGTCTATAGCTATTCAACATATTGTAATCATCATGTTTGATTATATACAGTTATATTATTGGAGATGAACGTCTTCTACTTATTTTTGTTAAGATTTTTTTCTGTAATGGAACGAAATCGCATATTACTTGTAGTGGTGAATATTTTTGGTGTCACTTTTTTGAATTGAAATGTTCTCTTTTTATAATAACTTGATTCTGAGATATGTTTCTAATTAATTGCTAAAGTAAGATAAAAAAATTGATAATATTCTAGAAAGTTTTTATTATGATTCTCTACGCATATCTTTTTTTATTTGCAAGAAATATAGACATTTAAAGTTAGAAATCAAATGATTTTTGCCTTTCTTTCTCAATTTCACGTCACTCCAGTTCTCCGAGTAACCAAACGAATGTATGTGATGTAATCTCTCACGGATAGCGCTACTGGGATCAATACTTGAGATAGGAAAACCGAGAACATATTTATTTTTACTGATGCCGATAAACAAAAACTGTGAAACTATATCGATACTTTTTTAACATACGTGATTTATCTCAGCGTGTTGTCTTTTTTGAAAGATAATATTTTGTTATATCGTTTAGCGGCCTCTTCTGACAAGTCGGTTTTTCTTTAACATGTTCATACGGTTCTTATTTTATTCTTAATTTTATTTGTGTATCTTAATCGCATTTACATGTATAGACCTCGTTTTATTATTTGTTTTTTGCAAAGTGTGAATGATGTATTTGATGTTTGCCAATAGAATAGGTTACATTTGTATAACAAGAATGTACCATTTGTTGTGATAGATTATATTTATTGTTTGCTGTTGGGTATATTCAAAAATTTGACTGGAAATATATACCGAGTGATCAAATTATTACGATGATGTATCTTCAAAAGAACTTTGACACAGAAGTGAATTAATGTTGGAATAGCGACGATTAGAGTGCATCTTGTGAATTTGTTCTATTTAATTACTTAATTGAAATGTACAACAGATTAATAAATGGATGTTGAGAGGCCTTTCTCTTTTTGCAAAAAAAATAAGAAAAAAACGAAATAAAACATATCTTTCTAGTTACTGAACATTTTTCTTCATATAACAGAATTATTTTCAGTATGTTTCAAAAAAGTTTTACACGTTTAGGTCACATTTGAGATTTAGTCTAAAACGATTTTTTTTTCCTAAAAAATATAAATTAAGGTCTTTATTAATAGAAAAGATGAATTTTTCAAGGATACATTTCAAATTAGATGTTAACATTGTGTGAAAATGTGTATGTTTGTACGGTAGGGCTATCAGAATTACTATATTATTAAACATATCGTATTCCTTTTGTTCTGTTAAATCAAACTAAAGATATTGAAAAGAAGAAAAGAATATTTCCCATCCTCTCTTTTCTGGTATAAAATAAAAATTGTTGATTAAAAAGCACTTTACTTCACGAAGAAAAATTATAAGAATGAGACTAAACGAATTTGTTCTTTCTCTCTCTCTGTTTCTGACCCTCTATTTGTCCAAATTATTTATTTTTTGTTCGATCATAGAAGATACGCGTATATATGTCCGTCACAAAGGTTAGAAATATGATTATTAGTTTCTACCATATTTTTTCTCTCATTCTCGTTCTATATGTTAAACACTATATAAACGTTATAGATGTGTGTGTGTATTTATACTCATCATAAAAGAATAGTCGATTGTCCGTGAACAAAGTCATCAAATTTGTTTGTAGTTGATAATGATATGGTTTATGTTTCGTGAAAGTATGTATTGAACTTTACAATTGTTTTTTCTCAGAACTGACATCTGATGAATTTATTTTATTTTTTTAACTCATAAAGGTTCAGTAGAAAACATGTAATAAAATAAAACACTTTAGTTTATTAAATAGTGAGAATATAATTTAAAAATTAGAATTTAGATTCTCATCGTTTTGAACAGATAGATCGTACAGACTAGGTTATCAGTATTTTTTCGAGTCTAAAACGTTTACAAAAAGGCAGATGAAGATTGAGAAGTTTAACAGATACCCTTTAAAGATATCTATTCCATTCTTTACATAAGAAATTCTACTTTCGCGTTCTTTTCAAAGTTCACACCCAGAATATACTAAAGTCTGTTGATTTTTTTTTTGTTGTTTTTTTTCATTCATAACTTATCGGCATGAATGAAAAAATTGATTTTTGTTAAAAAAGCATTTTTTTTCCTATATCTATCCAAACATGAAATCCGATGTTAAATAAGGAAAATATTTTGTGCTACACTGTAACAATGGATAACTCGATCATGTTTTATATCGATCACTTGGAAATTAGAAATTGTAGAAGAAAGAAGATGTTATTATTTGATTCTCTTTTGTTTTGTTTTTATAAAGATTTTGTTTAGTCTAGATTATTTACATTTGAACATATTGACAATAATTATGATTATATGATCAAATTATAGAGCGAATTTGATCTTAAATATCCTGTCGTTATCTTCGCCTGTTCTTCTCATATAAATATCTCAGTTTTCCTCGTTATATCTAAATAATAATGAGCTGATTTGTTACGTAAGTAAGTTGGAATATATACAGTATGTACACAATTAAATTAGAACAACATAGATTGGACTGACCGAATCATTAAGTGAGAAGAAACTGAATATATGTCATAAATCAAGTGAATATTCAAGATGTATTTTTGACACTCTAACAGAGATGACAAAAACAATTAAAATCAATTTGATATTAGTAGTTAGTTCATTTATTATTAAATTTTAAACAAAATTTTTTAACAATAACGTACATTTCTTTTTACTTTATTTTTGTTCTACTAATGAAATTATGTCAGAATGAGAATGTAAGTAATGTTAAATATATTTCATCAGTTTGAATATCACAAATGGAAATATATATTCAAAAATTTAGCTTAATAGCCCCTCTAGCGATAGATATTTAACTTAATTCTAGATACAGAAAATTCGTACATCATGAAGAATGTCTCAGTTTAATTGAGTTTTTTTTAATCATTTTTATCATAGAAAGTTGATATTTGAACTAAAAAAAAGAATATTATGCTCATTATTATCAAATTGATCATTATATTCGAATTGATTATTGAGTTTTGACTATTTTTTATATTATTCTATGTTCTCACGATGTTCAATACTAAACGATTAAACAGTGTGTTTCTTTTTCTTTTTTTTTGTTGCATATGGTCTCTCATTTATTTTTATTTCATCCAGATATATATCTTTTTATACACGTCACTAAATTAAGAGTGTTATCGATCCATGTTTATACACTTTAATTGCTTTATTGATATAAAATAAAAAGAACAACATATTGTTTTTCTTTACTTTTTTTTTTCTCATAGATAAAATTTTGTCATCTAGGTCAACGATAATTATCTTTTTAATTATTGTGAATGTGTGTGTGTGTGTGTGTGCATGTATCAGAGTTCTAAACGAATCGAATAACGTTTTTCCTATGTGTTTCTGTCTCTGATGTGTGTTGCTGACTTTTCTTTCTTTCATCTTCGGTATCCATTTAGTTAAGTAAGACTAGACTTTCTTGTGTTATCATTGTACAAATAAACTGTTAAAACTTTTGATGCTTTAATTGCTAGCATAGCGTTTATACGATATTACAATGAATGAATGAATGAAAGAAGTGTCTTTGCACAGTTTTGAACTACGTCAAAAACAGGAATCAATGAATCGAATATCTTACATATAACAAACAAAATAAATCATGCACTCTATTGTTGAAAGAGAGGCTAATATACGAAATAGAGGTTCTATTTAAAAGGTAAAATTCAAAAAGACTGAACGTTAGATTAGAACTAATGGGATTTATCTATCGTTGTGTTTTGAGGGAATATTTATGATCTCAGTTCGATTTTGAAAGTAATTAAACAGTGCTATTGACGTAGAATTGTTATCACTGTTCTCATAGATATCATTCATTTTTATTAATTTCAGCTTGACTAGATAGTAGTTTAAAAGGAACACACTTTGTTTTTATATATTTTTCATTCAGTTTTAGAAGAAGAATGCACAAAATAGATAATAAAATTGAAAATTTTAAGAACATTTACATTATTTCCAACAATTATTTATCAGTTTTTTTTTCTTCTTACTTTAATCCTTTTTTTCTTCTTACTATTTAAGTGGTTAAAATAATTCAGATGAATTTCTCTCAATATGAACACTAGTTTTTAATGGTCATAAATAACTTCCCAGTGACATGAAAAGTGGTCAGTTTTTGAACAAATTCAATAGTTTTTCTAAATTTGTAATTATTTTCAAAATGTTACGTTCCTTTGGAGTTTCCAATAATATTCATTCGTAGGTAGAAATAGGTAATAAAAGTTCACTTTATGTATGTAAATGTCTTTGAAACTTCCAATTTTGTTATCTATTTTATGCATTCTTCATCTAAAATTGAATGAAAAATATATAAAAACAGACTGTGTTCCTTTTGAACTATCTAACCAAGCTGAAATGAATAAAAATGAATGAAATCTATGAGAATAGTAGTGGAAATTATAAAGGCAAACAGTCGTAGATTTAGACATTTGTACTTAGACTAGCGTACAGGAAAAGGTTAAAGAAAATGATGTTTTTCACTCAAATGTTAATATATGAATGATTCTATTGAAGATAAAAAAAAAATTTTTTGTACTGAACATATTTGTACATGTATCACGCATGTGTGTGTTTAAAGGTATGAAACATGGACATTAGTATTCAGATCGAGGCAAGAAAGGGAGGAAATCAAGTGCCGTTTATTAAGTACTTTCAATAAAAGTAAACTTGTCATGCATCATCTCACGACAATATTTGTCGGCGTAAAACTTGTGTTTGTCTGAGATAGAGAAATTCATTCAGTCATGAATGAAATGTGTCTAGTATTATATCAGTGTCAGTATACAATATTTTTACAAAGTAGCGATTTGATTTTGATCAATCAACAATTTTTTTGTATAAATCTCACGTTAAGATATTATAGAAATAAAAATTAGATAGTTATCTTGAGCCAAAAGTAAATTTTTGTTATTTACTCAAGTTTATCGGAGAAAACAAAACTGTTTACTGTTCATATATTGTGTATTTCTGTCGCATTGTTCTGAATTTTTAGAATGTAATGTTAATTAGACAATATGAGTTGTTTGTTACCTTATTCGTCACATACTTCAAAGGTACTGTGTTCGAACATCGACGCTGACAAATTATGTAATAACCTTAGATATGTTAATTAAGTCGTAGTGTCTCGAATCACTGGTCCGATAACATACTCAGTACATTTTGATATACAATACAGTTATTCCGCTAAGTTTGTGAAAAGCCGTCTTTTGTATAGAGTAAACAAAATTTTAATTTGAAAATTATATAAATCTTCAATTTTTGTCCGAAAATAGCATTTAGAATGGTCGTTCATTCGTACTCTGTAGTATTAGTCATGTTTTCAAACTGATGTATATTTTCTTTTCAATGAAAGTTGTCAGAATATAATAATCTTAAATAAACAGCAATATTTTGCTTATATACATACATACGTGTGTAATAAATCATAGAGGATATAGAAGATTGCATAGAAAAAGGAAACAAAACTCAAAAAAAAAATTCCATCTTACACCTTATTTACTGCATTTAAATATTTGTCAAGTAGTCTGTTTTAAGTTCTGATAATTTTGACATTTTTAAAAATTTTATGCACGATTTGATACGAACATATGATATGGATCATAAATAACCAATGTTTCTTGACCTTTTAAACTCAGTCACTGGGTGGAATCCAATATTCATGTACCTAGTAGTAGTGATCGAAAGCGAAAAATTATCAGATTTCTGTAAGAATTTGAATAAATCACTTTTTTCCTCTCCGTTTAATTAGTTGAATTCTATGATTAAGTTTTGTGATTCAGAAACATTTTGTTTATAGAAATGATTTTGTGTCTGTTCGTATGAATCTTACTCCACCTAATACTCAACACAGTATCAGATTTCGAAAGAGAAAAAAAATAGTAAAAAATTTGTCTGTATTATTCTTTTTCTTTTTTTTTTATTCGATTAAATGTAACTCAAATTGAAATATTCTTCTCTTTTTTTTTTTTTTTTTTCGTTTACATGGAACTTACTGTGCAATGAGAGTGAGTGAGAGAGAGAGAGTCTGTGTATGAGCGTCTTTTCGTAACCTTTCTCGTGTCATCATTATACATGTAACTAGAAACTAAAACACAGAGCATGGAAAAAAGAAAAAAATATGTTGTAATATACAGGTCAAGCAAAAATTACGTTATAATGAAGGACAATAACAGTAACGGAATAGAGAAAGTAAGAGAGAAAGGTGCCTTACTATTGTATATTATATTTCAATCTATACTATTTTTGATCAAATTAAAAAGAGAAGAAAAAAGAAAACTGTTATAATAAATACTTAAATAAGCAACAATAGTGTATGTAAGTATGTTTACAAGAGACGATCATCTTTCACTTGTTGAATAAATAGAACCATCTTCGCTTGGAAAGCGCCTTTTTGTACGATTATTTTTCCTTGTCCTGGATTATTGAATAAAAAAAAAGAAAGAAAAATCGAACAAAAGAAGAAAGTTAAAATTTTTCTTTCAGTTTGACAATGAAATGTCAAAATGGAGAGAAAAAAAAAAGAATTAAGGGATTAATGACGTAATTCTAAACAAAAAGGAATCTGATGAACGTCTCTCGTTTGCAAACTGATCCTTGTCACTTTTACACTAATACGATACAATATGTTCAATATTATCAAAACAAGATCAATTGTTTTCGTCGATATTGAAAATATTCCTTAGGGACAATGTTTTGTAAAACTCTTGTTCATAAAATGAATTAACAAACAAAAAAAAAATCCTTAAATTACATATATGTTGGCTGATGCTGTGTACAGATTTTTTTTCCTTCAGCACTTTCTTTTCTCATGCTGTACGGGGCGGGGCATAGCCTTGTCCTTCATGAAAAATTTTTTTTCACAACAAACAATACGTTTTTCAAGCATAAAGAAGATCGACTCAATAAATTTATTTTCTGAACACTTTTGTGTAACAAAAAAAAACAACACATTAGTTAAAACTAGCAGTCAAAAGACTAGTCTATTGTGTCCGTGGCCTTCTTTTGTAGTCGTGTTATTAAAATTGTATATTATCCTTGAATAAATTTTGTTTTTCTTTTTCCTTTTATTTTAGACTGAATAGAAGAACGAAGATGTTTATAAAACAAACAAATAACATCGTCTGTTCAAAGTTGATTTGATTTCTTTTGAGTTATTGATATATTTTACGTAACGAATGAAAACTCCTGGTGAGTCAATGGCTTCTATAGATATGAATATGAATGGTAAGAACGGGCATTTATCAATAATCAATCTAAAGTATTCTAAATTGTTTTATAAAATATTATTTTTCATTTTTATTTGTGTATTTAGAAATTCTACCCGGTCTTGAATCGTTTCTTCGTTCAATGTTACATAATAAACATTTGGATAAAGATCATCGTCAAGTAGCGACGATGTATATTGATAAATTAGATCGTCTAATTAAAAATACTAAAGCATCTCAGCAGTTCTCATCGAATAATGAAAATAATAAACAACGAGATGAAGAACAACAAAATAAATTACTTGATGATTTAAAACAACGTATGTATGATACTTTTATCAACTAATTTAAATTAGGAGTTATCTTTATATTGTGAAACAGTTGTTTTATATTACTTTATTCAGTTCTAATATTATGTTTTTTCATTCTAGAACTCAGTTGTTATAATGATCAAACGGCGAGTGAACAAAAAACATTGGTAAAAGCTAAATATTAATTAAATTGAAAAGCCATATTATAATGGTTTTATCTTTTAGAATTTGAATACGACGAATAGATATAACATCTTATCACATCATCAGTAAGTATGAATAATATTGCCAACATCGTGTTTCATTATTATCCATTATTTAGAGATGGTCAACCAGAAGAAATTGTATTTGACGATGACAGCGATGATTTTACAGATGAAGAAGAAGAAGAAGAACAGAGACAACAACAACTAAAACAGCAGCAAAACAAAAGTCAAAATGGATATAGTGAATTAAATGAGAAAGATGAATCGAAACAATCAGAAAAAATCATCGCATCAACACCAATAATGACTAGACATGCTTTAAATAATCATATTTATGATAGTCGTACCAGTATCAGCAATAAGAGTAATCACAGTAGTCACAGTCAATGGTACATCGATACACCGAAAAATGGTTATCTAGAAGCATTAAAACCTATTAATAATAATAATAATAATAATGGTGAGTATGAGTTCATTTATTGTTTAACTTTTCTTGTCTAAACAATAATAAATTTTTTTCCTTTCAGATGATTTATCACATGTTAGTAAAGATGATATTTCAAGGTAAGCACAATTATTTTCTGAAAATATTATCTTAAAAATTTGGTTTTTCTGTTATCTATAATAGTATTCCGAATACGCCTCGTTTATCAACGTCAACTTCACCCTCTATAATCGCTGATGGTTTACTACTAACCTATGAAAATCAAAAATGGATTTGGAGATATTATGTACTCGACGATTATGATTTAATTTGTTTTACAACAGACAAAAAGACAAATGATACACCATTATGGGTTACAGATATTACTGGAGCAAAAGTAAGTTAAAGAAAAATAATTGAGCGATTTTTTGTTTCTCATGAGATATTAAATCAAGAGTGTCTGAGCAAAAAAGAAAAGCCGTTTATTCAAATATTGTTTTTAGGTTCAAACAACAATAATTGATAAGACAGAATGTTTATGTTTACAAATTGGACTATCAGAAGCAATTTATGTGAAACCACTCGATCAAAGTCAACTGCCTATTTGGCTCAAGGTACATATATATTTTCTCTTAATCTAATTTTTAATAAAACCACAGTCATTTTTAATAGGCATTTCGTGATGCTTCCATCGCTCAAACATTGAAAGATAACGTAAATTCATTTGATCGTCATAAAGGTATGGAGTCTCCGCTATCATATTCCTAAAGTATCATTTTTTTATGTTTATAGGTCGTAATAATAGTGTTAAAAGTTTATCGAAAAATGCTCGACGAATGTTTCAACAATTTAATCGTAAAAAGGGTCAAATTGTATCACAATTGCTCGATCAAGTAGCAAATGTTGCCGGCGTCGATGATAAAACAAGAAAACATTGCGAACTGAGAGGTAATAGATATTATTTGCATTGAAAAGTTCAATTTTTTATAATTCTTTTCTATTTTTAGGTTTTCTCGTTATATCATGTGATAATATTCAATTTCTGACGAAATACTGTACAATTGTTGATGGATTATTTTGTGTTCATAAATCTCGTCTATCAGATCAATGTGATTACAAATTATGTTTACAACAATGTACATTGACATTTCCCGAGGAGAAAACGCGCGACATTCAATTTGCACTCATAGATCATTCGTCAAATCAACAACAACAGCAACAATTATTTATTCGAGGAAATAATATTTATTCTATGGGAAGATTATTGAACACTCTGGCCAAGTATGTTGAAATAGTGGGAAGTTCTCAATCAATATTTTCACAGCAAACAACACCGATCATAACCAAACATCGAGTTATTAATGGTATACCGTATTCATCTGAACCACATATTTATTCAGATGTTGATTCGTCATCAAGAACAGAGAGAGCTGATACAATTTCAGTTGTACCATCAATTATGGAATCACAATCAATTACAAATATTAGAGATCAAAGTAAACTCATTAAAACACTCGTGTCTTGAAATTTCTACGTAGATGACATGGAGATGTCATAGATAGATTACTTCCATTTCTCTCGAGTTGTTCAACAAATGTTATCTTCCGTCATATATCTATTCTTTATTTCTCCTCTTTTTGTAAAACTAGAACTTAATTTATTTGTTTTTATTTAGAGATATATTCTCCAAGTAGTATCAAATCATTACCTGTTGGAAAATTTAATAATGGTAATGAACGTGACTACGAAGATCAATCATTGAATAGTAATAGCCAAATATCTCCGTTAAAAAAGAAAACGATTTATCGTAATGCCTCTAAATTATACGGTGTCGTCGACGATGATAACGATACACCAGTCTTCTTATTACCAGTAAGAAGACATTCAAATGATACAATATTAAATAGAAATGAAAATACAACAAATCGTCCTAAACAACAAAAACTCGCCAATAATGAAAATTACGATAAACCAAAATCGTATGATAACATTCCTGAACAGTTTGTTCAGACACCGAAAGGAACATTATATGATCATAATAATAATCAGCTCAATAAGAAGAAAAACGTTGAACAACAAAGAGTAAATAATAGGTATGTACTAGTCTTGCTGTTTTATACTCTGGTAGTAGAGTGCTTTTTGAAATCTTGATTTATCAGTGATTCAGTTAGATAAAAATGTCTTTTTTGAGACGTATTCAAATGAATGTTTTGAAGCTCTACCTACGCTTTTAATATTTGCAAATAATTAAATTGTAATGTACTATTTTAGTATGACTGAATTACCATTGAATACTTCCAATGTTAATCATCAAAAAGTACGAACTAAATCACCATCCAAACAAACTGATCATCAACACTCGGATTCCATCTCGGATAGTGTTTCATCATCGCCAGATAATTCTGTATTTTGTCTACGCACAGAGTCGTCTCATCGTCATTCACGTCGTCACCATCACAACAACAACAGTAACAATAATGATCAGCATTCACATACAGAAAATCGATCTGTTTCATCTGCAGCACCCATCCGTAATCGCAAACCAAATGAAATAAAATCACCTACATCTCCTCCATCTTCTGACTATGTAGCACGTTTGGCTCATTTACTGTCTCGAAGCTTCTCATTACCGTTCAATTCACCAGTCATTCAACAAAAGTCAGAGAATAATCAACAGCAACAGGTCTATAACAGATTAAATGAAAAAGACATAAGTACACAGACATATTCAACGTATCTAGATAGTCAACAGCAGCAGCAATCTCCGCCAAAAAATGTTAAACAAACAAGTTTTAGAGCGAATAATCAAAATCATAATCAAGCGAATCCTTATCATACTCGTTTATCAAGAAATCACCATCTGACTCCAGCTGATATTAGTTTACCATTACCGCAAAACAATGATGAAAATTACTTTACGTCACATTTTCAAATACCAACCGTTACAAAACAAAATGGGTGGCCAGAGGTAATTCAAATGTTTTGTTGTATGTATATTTGATAGTAGATACCCTTTAGCTCTTAATCAAACATAATTTACAATCAGATCTTTCAGTTGATGTATCTCTTTAGACTGGCAATAATGATACAATGAATATCGATCGAAATTATCCGTTATCGTCGTCCAATCTAAAATCGCAACGGGTTTATGATATTCCAATAACAATTGAACGAAAACGTCAGCCATCGAATGATGTTTTATCAGACGGAAATTCCTCGTCTTCTCATAGACCTCCAAAATTTGTTTTATCATCATTTGAACAATATTCAACACCTTCATCAATAATATCTAGTACTCGTACTATGGAGCCAATATTTCAGAATAATCGTACACTACTGCAAGATGTTCAGGATGAAATCAATCGAAAAAAAAGAGAAGAAGAAGAAGAAAATCCTTATGAAAATCGTTATGATAATTGTCGAAAGGATCCAATTACTCCACCAGATGAGTCACATCACTATCGTCGACCATCACCTCCTGGTATGGCAAAATTTCGTTTTGTCATTCCATTTAATCATAGTCCAACGTCACCATTTGGAACAATAACAACAACAACGAACAAAACTCCATCACAGAACATAACTAATTTTTCTAAAAGTAATTCTTCATCACCCTGTTCGACTTCTTCTTACCATTCCTCATCAACAGTGTGTGATAACGGATCATTATCTGCTTCAATGAGTACAACAGAATCAAATTCTGCATGCTCTAATTATTTAAACAACAATAACAGTAACATTAATAATAACAGTCACAGTGGTTGGTCACTACATAAAGCAAAACAAATTCAAATGAAAAACTATTCTTCTGCTTCAACTAATGCATTTGTTGCTTCAACTAACAATTATAACAATTTTAATCAGGTATTATTACATTCTTAGTCGAGTTCAATAGGAATAGTGATGATTAATACTTGAGAACAACATGAGTGTGCCAAGTGTATGCATTTACTGTGATAGTAATGTAGATACAACGAGCACTTTCGAGATTAAAGATTATGATCGAGAGTCAAAAATCAAAAAAGAAAGTATATTCAAATCTGATGAAAGGCTAAAGTAATGCTTCGAATTAAATAACACGTTTATAATATTTAAAGTTTGACCATATCAAAAGTATGTTTTGATATTTTAATTTGTTTCCCTTTTCTTTCTATTTGTAGGTGACAAATGGAAGTAGTAATACAGAAACGGAAGTTTGATTTCACGGCGATATTTTTTTTCTTCCTTTTGTTTTTTTTTGTTAAATTAAACAAAAAACTTGTATTTTTTTTTCATTTATTTTATTTTTATTTTCTTTTTAATATTTTTTGTCAAACGTCACATTTCATTTTCAGTTGTTTGAATCAAACAAATACCATATATCAAGTACTCAAAAGCATGATTCCATATGTTTATTTGTTTATCTGTCCATCTGTTTCTCAGACGGTATATGGTGTATAATAACAGTATCTCCACTTTCTCTTATTTCTTTTTAATATTGATCTTTTTCTCTTTTCTTCTATATCATAGTTTGTATATCAATCAAAATCGAATACACAAAATTTCTTCCATTTTATATTTATGGATGTTGTTTCATTTTTTTCTTTTTTTTGTTGATTGTCAAATTTTGTTTGTCAAACCCATAATGAAAAAACGATTGCCTTGCTTAATCAATCCCTATAAAAGCTATTTTCAATTTGATATTGTTATTTAACGAGATTTGTACTTTATATTTAGTTCGTAAGAACTAGAAACCAATAATGGATGCAGATTGCTCTTACATTAAGCCTTGTTAATTCTTATTCTGTCTATCTTGTTTCAATGAATATTTGAAGTTCTTATCAAACTTTCCATCCGCTGAATAATGCTGGATAAATTACAATCATTATTAGCATGATAATGTTCAATTGTTTTCTTTTTTTTCCCTCTAAAGTCAGGTGATTAGAACGTATACATTCTGTGTTCTATTTTCCATAACAAAAACAACGTTTGATTAAAGTCAGATAATTTATATAGTAAATGGAAGGAAGACAAACGACCGATCTGATTTCCATTTTTTTTCGTTTCTAGTTCATCTATGTATGATTCGGTATTTTCGATTCAAATGTGAAACTTAATTTTTTAGCAAAAAATGATATAGAATATGGCGAAATTATTCGCTTATTCAGATATTATAAAATTCTCGTTATAATTATACTTTTATTTTCAATAGATTAAACTATGTTAATAAGTGATTTTTTTTTTTTTGTTTTGTTTTTGTTACTTAGGTATGGCTAATTTTTGTTTTCAAATAAACTAAAGCTCTTGCTTTCAACGTGTGTTGTGTATATCAAATTATATTTGGAGTATACATTTTTGAACAACTGTTCAACAATAACATTTCAACGAATTTACGAATGATGCTTCTTCTTCTTCTTATGCAACCGGTTATGAATTAGTGCTTTTTTTGTTTTGTTCATATTCATTTCTTTTTTACATTTATAAATATTTAGCGTTGTTTTTAATTCATTTTTACTATTATGGTGAAATATTTGTGCATGCATTCTCCCTTTCCCAAGAATGTTGATTTGTCTAATAAAGCAATATTGTTTTCTATCTTTGAACTTATGGACTATTGAAATTGAAGTTAATTTTCACTTGATTATTTAACTTCAACCTGCAGATATATCTTGTTCTTCTTTCATTAGATTCGTTCATGTAACATCTATTTTAATATTAGTTGACGGTCCAATTTTAGATAAAATATTCTTTGTTTTTTTTATTCAATTTTTGTACTATGGTAAGCATTTTTTATTTTACTATATGAATGAAATATTTCAGTTTATTTTGATATTTGTTTAGATTCAATTTATTTTATTGTTCAGTCGTCAAGGTAAATTACGTTTGCAAAAATGGTATACAGCACAAACGGATAAATCGAAGAAAAAAATTACACGTGAATTAGTTGCAACAATATTAGCTCGTAAACCAAAAATGTCAAGTTTTCTTGAATGGAAAGAATTAAAAGTTGTCTATAAACGGTATATTTTACAAAAAAAAATTTATGTTTTTATTGTTGTTGTCCAGATTAAAACTTGTTTTACAATATTCTATTTTTTTTAGATATGCCAGTTTATATTTTTGTTGTGGTATTGAACAAGAAGATAATGAATTATTAACACTTGAAACAATTCATCGTTATGTCGAATTATTAGACAAATATTTTGGAAGTGTAAATAGTATTGAAAATGACTGATTTATAAGATTTGATTAATATTTTTTTTTTTTGCCATTGTAGGTATGTGAATTGGATATTATATTTAATTTTGAAAAAGCTTATTTTATGTTTGATGAATTTATACTTGGTGGTGAAATACAAGAAACGAGTAAAAAAGCAGTGCTTAAAGCAATTAATGATCAAGATGTTATACAAGAAGTATGTATTTTTTTTTGTTTTTTGTTTTTTGTTAGCAATTGCTACATAAAAAGAGAGAAAGAAAGCAAGTCTATTCATTGATTTGAGATTGTCACAAAAAAAAAGAAATAATCATAAAAAAAAAATGATGAAAAATGCTGCTAACTCACTTTAAAATGATTTGCTAAGGAGTGTGTATGACGTAAAAAAATCCTGCTCCGCTTTCAGGCTGATTTAATTGAAGAAACACTTTATGAATACGGTTTAACTTGAAACATGACAAAACAAACAAACCAAAAAATACATTCTCAATGAATTTGACAACTAATTCTTTCTCCATGTGCGTGTTTGAAAAAAATATATATTTTTTGCATGTATTAAATTCGTTTTAAGCTTAAGTTCCATAGAGCTCCTTTGCATACACAGTTATCATTGTTTCTGTTCTTTGATAATTCATATGATAAAAAAAAAAAGAAAAGAAAATGATACGAAATGTTTTTCAAATGTGAGAAATTTTATAGTTGGATACTTTCGAACTATTTTATATATCGAATCTTTATGAATTTATTCTTTGTTTTTTTTTTTTCATTAATATTTTTTGACCATTTTTTTGCGTATAAGGAGATATTCTCTAAATGAATGCTATGCTATTGGCGCCTGCGGTTTATCATAATGCTTGCTAATTATTTCTTTTAAACTTGCTTTTCTTTAATTGCTATTGCTATTAACTGTTTATGTGAAGAAAACGTAAATATTCGTTCCGGTACTATATCATCTAATAAACTATTTCTCTTTCTTTGTTTCTTTCTTTCTTTTTTCTTTAAATTAACAAAAAAATTCTATTTACTACTTTTTTTTTCATTTATATAATTTTATAAAAATCAACATAGTTCCTACAGTTAACCGATGGAGAATGAATACCTAGAATGTTTTTATAAAAACAAAAAAAATACCCAGATACTTCAATTCTACTATTTATTAATAATTATTTTTTGTGGCAATCTCAACTATGAAGTATAATATTTGTTTGTTATATCAGTCAATAAATATATTTTATTATTCTTTATTCAAAATACTATCACTTATAACAAATTATTGGACGCTTTTATTCTGTCTAATAATCAGATATTATTGAAAAATGTCTTATTTTCGTAATGTCTCCTTATATGAAATAATTTTAATAATAGATAAGGCTTGCTTACATTGTGTTCTAGGAAGAAACACCACAGGGCTTCTTTGAAGATCACGGACTTGGTTAATTGATACATTCACGTCGCACAAAAAAAAACGATAAACAATATTAACAAAAGTTTTTTCAAATAAATGTTATCTGTTGTTACTCTTGGTCGATATCAAATAACTTAGTTTTTATTAAATAAAAAAAAAAAAACACAAATTATCGAAAAATATTTAAAAACTTAGCATGGAATTTGGTTTTTGCTTGATGGTTTGAATAATATGTGTATTTTGTCATTAATCGATTATTAGAGTGAGATCAGTCAACAAAAACAAAAAATATATATATTTTAACGATCTTTCTCGAGTTTTCTTCTAATAATCGATTATTTGTAATTGTTGTTCATACGATACATTTTTGATTAAATATCGGTCAAAAATATCTAACTGTGTTGAGAAAATAACTGTCCTGTAAGATTTTTACTACATTGTATCTGTCAAGCTAAAGCTATTGAGATTACATATCGGGGATGGTGATGGTATTGAAAGGTGAACGGCTTTTCTTATATGTGTGTGTGTGTATTTGTATTGCTTATGGTTCTTAGCTTATACCTATTAGCCAGCTTTACTATTTTTGCTTGGTCAGATATTGATGAACAGTAAGTTAATTATGTATATTATTTTGCTGTTGCTTGAAATTATTTTTTCTTTATGCAACATTAGTTTGTTTATTATTTAATTTGTTGTTTATTTTTGTTTTTGTGCGTCTTTGTATTTTATAAATAAATGAAAGATAATCTGTATCAAAGGTTATTTGAATGGATTGGCTTTCTTTCTCTCATTAGACAAACAACAAAAAGATAAATAAAAAACTCAAACAAACAGAATTGTCATCATCTTTTTTATTATTATTATTATTATTTCAGGAAGAATTAGAAGAAAAACGAAGTGTATTAGAAGATCTTGGCTTGGCATAATTGTTGTGTAGTCTACTTACCTACCTATATGAATTTTTTGAACATTTTTTACTATTTATTTAAATGTTTTTAGTACATTCTTTTTTTAATTTCTTACTAGATGTTTACGGCTTTTGTTAATTGACACTTATTCTTTTGTTTTATTTGTTTTCACAATCCCAATTGCACAGACATACATTCCGATTCTTTCATTTAATTATTCCATTCACCAATATCTTGATCTCTGTCTACTGTTTAATTCAGAATATTCTTCATTTTGATGAATATGAATTGAAAGTTTTTTTTAATACTTTTGAAGAGTGAAGAAAAAGATTTTTGCTTTATATTAAAAATATGGTATCTCTCTGTATTAATGACCACCTTTCTCTTCTTGTTTTTTTGTATTTATTTATTACTATATTTGAATAGAAAAATGATAAACAATCGATATTTTTGAATTTCATTCACGTTTTTTCTGTGTCTGAATAACAAGGAGATATGTCGTAAGCATGCATGTACCTCATTTTTTTCTTTTCAGATTATTATACTACCATATTTCGTAGTTCATCAATAGTCGTTTCATTTTTGTCAATTTAATGTATGATGCCATCTTAAAATATCAGTTCTATTACTTTTTTTTAGTTTATTTGTAAACGTTATCATAAAGACCAAAATATCAAGTTAACACCAACAATGAAACAGTTGAATGAAGTCGATTGAAGTATTATTCTAGCTTTAAAATTATTTTATGGAATAAAAGCCTTTATATATCTAAACGCCTATTCGCCAAAGACGTTAAAAGCGAAGCGACTAAAGAACAGGTCTCATTTTAGCAAAAACGGCAGGTGCTTTCTGGAGAGTCCCGGAGTCAATATTTTTACATAATTAGATTCGCCGGATGCTCCTCTTCAAAACAACGGCTCGCTTTTTTCAAAAATTTGTTTCATTCTTGAGAAAGTACATTTTTTCTTAATCAGAAGCGTAAAAATCGGAATTCTGCCCGTAATTCTCTATTTTCTCCATCAGAACTCATTTTTTATTGCGATTTTTTATTCCGATTTTTACGCTTCTGATTAAGAAAAAATGTACTTTCTCAAGAATGAAACAAATTTTTGAAAAAAGCGAGCCGTTGTTTTGAAGAGGAGCATCCGGCGAATCTAATTATGTAAAAATATTGACTCCGGGACTCTCCAGAAAGCACCTGCCGTTTTTGCTAAAATGAGACCTGTTCTTTAGTCGCTTCGCTTTTAACGTCTTTGGCGAATAGGCGTTTAGATATATAAAGGCTTTTGTTCCATATTCTAGTTCACTTTTCAACGCTGAACAAGAATATCTGAGTTTGAACGTTCCAAGTTGTAACCAAACTTAGAAAACTCAAATTTAAAAAAAGGCATGAAAACCCGGGTTTTTGACCTCTTCATAGTATTTTACAATTTTCTCAGCTAGGAAACGGCTTTGAGAGGCCGGGAACATATATTCGTGATTAGCGCGCTATTCTCTATCGAATGGTGTGTAAGATATAGAAAACTAAATTCTGCTCGATCTTTGCCTTACGTGCATCTTACTTGCAATATTCCGAAATTTGTTCAGTTTTAAAATCAGCTAAAGCATCCGCAATGTATACAGTTTTCTATTTTTATTACTCTATGAGTATACTTGTCCGCTAGTCATCAAATTTTTTATACATAAGCAGTTCAATGCTGTTTTGAAAACTAACAGTATCAAAATTATACCAAATTTGTGTCAGCATAATAAGTACCTGAAGAAAAGCTTTGTTTCATTGAAAAAGCAAAGGTATGCATGCAATCTAGACTCTAATGCATCTACGATCCAATCGTGGAATCGGATCAAGTTCGAACTTATTTTTTTTCAATCCGTGTAGATTTCTGTACAATAAGCATTGCACTCATTCGAACAATTAAAACAAGAAAATAAATTTGAATTAAACTTTTATCTGTTTTGCATCTTTTGTTAGATGTACAGAAAAGTGAAATGAAATGACACTCTGATGAAAGTGGAATGAATCTCAGGCTCAATGAACAATAAACGATGCTTCTGACAAACATCGATTCTTTTCTCAAGCCCCTATAAGAAACAGCTGTAAAATCTATTTCAACATGAATATTGAATGTTTTGTCAGTTGGAAATTTCGGAAAATAAAACTTGTTTAAAGAAAAACTTCATATACTCCGTGTTTACCTTCGCTGGAAAGAGAAGATATTGGATTTGACCTAATTGGGATAGTCTGATGAGATTAAAAGGCGTAGTAAAAGGAAAATTAATCAGACTAGAAATCTGTATGCTTCTTTTGCCCCATCCAGTGAGTAGAACAAGATGGCAACTCATAATCTGGTCACTATGGTAGATATCGGGTCAGTTATCAAAAAAAAGTTTACGTCTTATCATATTGCCAGTTTTAATAGAACTCGTGAAATATTATTTTTAAGGACATGGTACTTTCAACCCTCAAAAAATCAACTACCTAACAACTCGCTAACCGAAGAAAAAATACCATACTCTATTAAAAACAGACTTTCAGTGAGTCAGAATCGCCGTACAGCCGTATTTTAGTAGATCTATTTCTGCGTAAAAATTTCAACGAAACATTCAGATATAACTAAAAACATGTACCTCAATTTTGTTCTGATTCCGTTACTGTTACGTAGTAATAGTAGCATTTACTAAAATGTCTGAAACGATCTTATATTTGTATTTGTCATAAATATCCTTTTATTTTTATCATTATAGATTAAACAACTCATATTCTGTTGGGTAAGCAGTCGCACCGAAAAATTCAACTTGATATTGAATCTGTATTCTGTCTATTCAGTCAATACATGCGCTCACCAAGGCCAATGAGATAAATCATTAAATATTCGTTTTTAAATGAAAAGTAGACAATTGCTCAAGAAAACGTGACCGCACTCAATTAGTTCCAGTTCCTAAAATGCCTGAGAACTGGTGGAAAGAACTGGTTAGCCATTCTCGTTCTAAGAATGGGAACTGCTGAACGTTCTTTTCAAAAATTCAATGTAAAATAAAACTGGTGAAGTTAGTTACATTGACTTTTAGTGGGCTAAAGGTAGGTGGTATGTTTAGTGGACTAAACAAAGTCAATGTAACTAACTTCACCAGTTTTATTTTACATTAAATTTTTGAAAAGAACTGGTAACCAGTTCCCGTTTCTTTTGAACAGAACGTTCAGTAGTTTCCGTTCTTAGAACGAAAACAGGTAATCAGTTACTGTTCATAAGAACTGAACTGAAACTTTTTTATCCCTCCACTCAATGTTAATTAATGGAGAAATTCATCAATTTCTGAACAAATGATTTGTAATATTCCAATAAAGTTAAACGAATGAGTAACGAATTAGACTGATAAATGTAATGATAAATATTAGTTTCGATTTATATGTACTTTTATTCAAACGCGAAATAAAGTGTAGCATGCTGTTACTCAGTTGTAAGTTAATATGTCTATCTCTACGATTTATTATCCTTTATTTCATTTTCTAGTACACTCTTAAGAAATTGATAACTGATTTGTGCTCAGAGATCCCAGCTCATTTAAAGGAAAATACTTTAGCTACAAAAGAAGACGTTTTCAACTCTGCAGATGAGTGAAGAGTTATGACTTGAGCGTGATCGATTGAGTTCCATCAACTGGCATACTGTGCATATACTGATCTCAAAAACTAGACATTTTTCGGTGAGAAAAATACAGAGATAGAAAGATATTTAGTATGTTATAAGATTAGACAAGCTTAATTATTCTAACAGAAGAAGAGTATGTTCTGATTTTCAGATTTTGAATCTAGCATCTCTGCATACGCTTCACATTTTAGCTTCTAATTTGAAACCATTTTTTTTCCATTGCTCATCATCTGTGACATTGAGAATAACCATGAAATGGAAGTGAAATAATTAGTACACTTAACTACGTTCTGACTTGTAGATTTGTGAAAGTGGACAGTTTAATCCTGATTGACATAATTCTCATGAACTAAGTGATTAGTAGAACATTATCTTAAAAGTGTATACCCACTGAATGTTATGTTTATGTATTAGTGATTGAAGAAGTGTTGAGACAAAAAAATACATCTTGATTTATTTAATTTTGTCATTTAATAAAAGATAATAACAGAATTGGATAAATGCAGATCTATTCCAAATGTAATTGTTTTGTTTGCTGTTACTAATTCTATCATCTCATTGAACGTACTAGTCAGTGTTATTGTTTGTGACAAAGAACATATCTCTACTGATTAGCTTGAACAAATTTTATATTAACAGGTCTTATAACATTTTTGTCTTTTTCTAACTTCCGTTACAATTTAAATGGTTTTAGATATTTAAAATGTCGTCGAACAGTATGGAAACTGATCAGCAGCATAACTGGAATGGATACACACTGCTAATGGTAAGTGTTTTATTTTGCTCAATTACTTTTTGAAAAAAGTTGTATTCCTTTTAATCTAGCCATCAGTATGTCATTGTCATATTGGTCAGATTGCCGTTGACATTCTCATAAACAGTTTAAAAATGAAAAGTTCAATGCTTTTAAATTGGACCTGTGTAGAACCCGTGGTTGGTTATGATCCGTATTTTACGAATGAATCACAACAAAAAGAGAACAGTAGTTTTACAGAAAATTTGGCTTTTCCTTGTGAAGGTAATTAATTTGTAAATTTTGTTTTAGTAAAAAGGCTCATTTACAGAAATATCTATCTCTCTTGATAAGATGTATTGCGCGGTTAAGTGTATCAAACGTAAAATACTGCTTACTAAAGATGTAAGATTTTCTTTGTGCAACTAAATTTTGCTTTTCGCACTAACTCTTTTGTTTAGTATACGAAGAACCACGTATGAAGTTGTTAGTTATACAACAGCGGGGTGGAATTGTTCCAGTAAGGATTATAATTCTTCTTTGTTATTATTTGAAATTAAACCAAAATTTAAATATTCTAGGGCAGACGGCAAGAGTTTGTAAGCGAAGTATTATCATTTGCCAAGAAATATCAATTAAAAGAAATAATTCTTTTGACATCGTTTAACGCTGTTGAACGAACTGATGCACAATTGACGAGGTAAACATAAAGGGGGGCAATTTAAGTGTTTAAGTGACTAACAAGGGAAGATTCTCACGTACTACACTAATTATCACCATACATGGTTGTGTGAGCAGCTTTTGATCAGAATTTGTTCAGACGCAAGTTCATGGTGGGTTTCTACTGATAGCGCGTTTCAACGAAGATTTTAAAGGACCGTATGAGTATGAATGGATATCACATTGGAGATCAGCATCAGAAATTACTTATCAACTCGTGTTATTACTATTAATTGGCGAACCTAGCTGAAAAATGCGGAATATAATTTTGGGAAAACTGTCAATGCTCGCAGTAATCGTAGAATGTAAAGCGCTTCTTTCTAATGCTTGTATAAGTACCTATATAAAATCTATCTATATTCTTCTCCATTTTATTCATTTTTTCTAAATATTACTTTTTATTAACTCTTGTATAGATCACATTAGAGAAAACATGAACTCGGTTAATCATATATACATATTCTATTTCGTCTTATCACTTTCTAGTCAGATCCCCAACACTCATTAAGCACGATTTTTCAGTACCGTTGTCGTAATGGATTTGTTCAGGCATCACATGGATTAATAGATAGATTTGTTGGTCTAGTCCTCCGTTGTGCTAATATGTAATAAATAGGTACTCTTTCTGTCGTTCTCATATCTTTCTCTATTCATACTTTGTCCGTTTTTTTTATATTAAATATACTTGATGTATACTTTGCAAACAAGAAAAGTTAAGACATGCTATCTAACTACTATGATATGAAGAGAAAGCCGGAAAGTCATGGTGGTTCAGAGAGTTGTTTGAAAGTTCATCTAAAATTTTCACTTCCATCGAAACTAAATTTTTCGTATGCTAAACAGCGATACTGGCACCTTTATAACTCAAAAAATGAAACAATACCTTTTTCTAAAAATAATGACTTGATGTAGAGTATAACTCGTATATTACAAAGCAGTGTAAAAGGTAGAAATTTTCTTTTAGTGCGTCAGACTGACAGCTTATGTCACAAATTGAAATGAGCACTATTTTTCATGGGCATAGAATAACTGATTAAAAATAAAAAGTATAAAATTTATTCTTTTCTCGAAGAGAAATGAAAAAGATGTTTTGTTTTGAAGTTGAAAGTTGAATGGTAGTGTAGAAAAGCACGATATCTCGACATAGAGAATCTTAGTGAAAACTTTTCGCCGTACAATATAATCGACTATTCCTAATATTCATGACTGCAAAACCACTTATCTTTTGAAAATAATAATCAAACTTTCATATGACAGAAATTACTTGTGATAATCGATTATCATATGTAACTCCTCTCTCCCGTTCGTTTCCATTGTAGCCTCAAATATATCGCAAGTAATTCCCTCTCTTCTTTCCTCTTTGTTTTCAAACAATATTCAGTATTTCATTTTATTTTTCAAATATCACAACTTTCTTCTTATGTTGTTTCTTTCGTTTCCGTTTCACTATTTTTACAAATCTAACCATTGCCACAATATAGTTCAGTAGCATCAGCAGTGTATTCTGTAGAGATCTGCAGGGGTACGGGAATTCCCGTGGCCGCGGGTGTGCCCGTTTATGCCCGCGGGTATGGACGGGCACGGGCAGGTTTGAGAAAGACACGGACGAGCATGGGCGGGCAACTGCTCCAGTCGACAGGCACGGATTTTAAAAAAAATACTTTAAAGTTTTTGAGCAGCAAAATGATACGAAGATTTGAATTTGTGAATTGAACATTTTTTTTCTGCACGGGCAGCGAAAAAAATCCACGAACGAGTATGGGCTTAAAAAACTTACCCGTGCAAATGTCTAGTATTGTGCCATTAATCCATGTAATGCCTGAACAAATCCATTACGACAACGGTACTGAAAAATCATGCGTGATGTGTGTTGTGGATCCGACTAGCCAGTGATAAGACGAAATAAAATATGTATATATGATTAGCCGAGTTCATGTTTTCTCTCATGTGATCTATACAAGAGTTAATAAAAAGTAATATTTAGAAAAAATGAATAAAATGGAGAAGAATATAGATAGATTATATAGATTTTTTCACTTATACAAATAAGCACTTTGATCTAACGGCCAAGGGATGCCGTTGCTACGGCCTTAGACGTTTTTTTTCGGCAGTTTTTCTTTGCCTTACATACATTGCAAAAGACTTGTAATCAATAATTAT
>CAJNOQ010001513.1:0-30783 GCA_905250885.1 Didymodactylos carnosus | reverse complement strand
CATATTATATCTAATATTCTATGGATCATAACCATTTATTTCTTTTTTGGACTGCAAGAAAGGAAGAGAAATTTTTTTTTCTTTATAGAACAGAAACAGTATATCCCGTTCTATTGACCACGCAATATCTGAACAGATATATATGTTATCATATAAAACATATAAAACAGGAATTCTTAACAGAAAAGGAAAAACGAGTGTCGATATATTTTTCACTGAAATATATTACAAACCAATGAGAAAACATGATACTTTAGCGACAGACGTAGTCAACCTATCAATTGCGGACCGATTTCTCTGTTTTAATTGATTGATTTGTCTACGAACTGGATTTCAAAAAATTGATGAATCAAATTTGTTCTGTTCCTTTTTTACATGTGTGACAGCGGCCATTTTTGACGGGAAAAATTGACGGCTAGCGGGAAACAACCTGAGTCATTCTTTATAGGCTCCGTACCATGGAGAAGTACCTTGGTTTTTGATAGCTAAGTCAATAGGCTGAACCGCTTTTAAAGATATAATTTCGCCTAAAATGAATTTAGATCTAAAAGAGCTTGCCCTGCAATGCACACCTATCAAATAGATACACAATTATCACATTCCATGTGAAAGTATAAATAATAAGTTTTCGAAAAAACTTTTAAGTCTAAGTGACCGGAAAAATTTAGCCTCACTAGGTTTTGAAATGGTCCGCCGCGTACATATACGCAGGTTTTTAGTAAAAAAAGAAGTTAGGTACATTAGTAAATGAAAGATAAAACTCGCTAGAAACAGATTATATCCTAATCGGGATGTATAAAAATAGTCCAAACGATATATATATATATAGGGTAGGCTAGAAGTCCTTGAGCACTTTTCGATTAAATTTTTATCCATATTGGCTTGTGTTTAAAAATTTAATATCTAACTCAGAAGAGAAGATAGAGAATTCAATTCTCTAGAAAATTGGCTTTTGTTTTGAAATTATTTTCAAAATTACAGACAAGAAGAATATTCACGATATTAAAATATTCTAATTTGATAGACAGCATAGAATAAACTTACTTTTGCTGATCTCTCAGTTCAACTTTTAGATAATTATTTTAACGTAAAAAGATGCAGAATTTTACGGGCACTACAAATTCAGCACAGCCTTTACCGTAGATGTGTGAGAGTGTGTGCTCAATCTGTAGAATTACCATTTTACGCTGTAAAATCTGAGAAAAAAAGCTTTTGATCTAACGGCTAAGGGATGCTGTTGCTACGACCTCAGACAGTTTTTTTCGCCAGTTTCTCCTTACCTTAAACACATTGCAAAAAAATTGTAATCAATAATTATCTATTCAAAATAAATGTGAACAGTGGCTTTTGAAAATACACAGAATCACGAAAGAAAGCACTTTTTTTTCTTGGTCGGTAGATTATTTAACCTGACTGACTTATCAACAAAATCCATATTATCGGTATTTTACTCCCCAACTTGAAAAATTTATAACCATGGATTTTATATGAGAAGATGCAGAATTTCTTACTTTATAAGATCACATACACTAGAAAATGGAATTATAAATTTAATTTCAAAAGTATAAAATAATATTAGATGCCAGTAAAGATGGATTCTCCTAGACTCTCAAGAAAGTTTCTGAAAAACTTTTCAGTGAGTGACCTTGACTTAGAAGGACTTTGCTTGGCCACATTGACTTCCTACAGCATTTTTCTCTGAATTTTATGATGTATTGTGTTTTGATAAATAAATCTTTTTTAATCAAATACGCGAATAAGAAACCCCAATTAGACAGGTGTCCAGTTTTCATGACGGACTATTTTAGTATTTTTATTATTTCTGCAAATTTAATAGAAATGTTCCAGGACTTCTGACCCATCCTATATACTTATTGGGATATGAGATCACGTTTCATAATGTGAATGACTACAAAAAATAATACAGTTCAACATCCTTGTATGCAGCAAAACCTCATCAGTTCAATTCACGAGTATTGTATGTAAGTTATTTTTGAGCATTATTCAGTTCTTAATACTTAAAGCTGTATTCGTGCCACTCTCAATTTTTTCTCTAATTAGTCGAGAATTGAATGTTGATAGTTTTCCTTCTTTATTGGATAAAAACACTTCAGGGAACATTAGGTTACAAACTGGAACGGACTGTATCAATGAACGTTAATGCTAAATGTCTGATAACTAAAAGTCACGCGTATTAGTAATCAAAAGTATGTTAGCAAAAAGTTGACTAAATGTGAAAAATGACGGTATGTCAACAGCGAAAGGTGAATATTAAATTGATTTTTCACTATTTTATGATAGTAAGATATTTATGTGAAAAAAAGTTCTGAGTAAACTGTTTCCTTAAATTCCACAGCGGTTCTCTTTGAGGGAAAAAATTGACGATTAACAGGGATCAAGTCAGAATCATTGGCTCAAAAAGCCAATTCAGCGTAAAAGGTAGAAGTTACACGGTGGCATCAGCATCAATTCACATTGGTAATAGGAACTTACGCCTCATTTTTACATCTAGCCTACATTGACTCGAGAAGTCACGGTTTACATGTGCAGTGTTCAGAGAGAAGGAGCATTCAATATCAACATTAAGTTTCACATTTCTTCCGTACTCTTTTTACACTTTTACTGTGAAATTCTTTTATAGTTTGGTCGAGAATTTTGTCACGAGAGAGATTCGTCGCTTTGTTTTGTCGCGGCACCGTATATAAAAATTATCGATTTTGTAAAAAAGAATTCAAATTTTGGTCACATTAGTATTTTTCTGCTGCATGATCAACTCGGTTTATCTCAGTCTTTGCCGTTACGTGTGAACCTCTCGGTTTTTTAAAATTAATTTAAGCAGCCCCTGAAAATTATCAGTCTATGAGATAGTTCTTAGAATTGTTTACACGTCCTACATACTGCATTCATACTCACAAAGAAAGAATACGGCTTTCTTATGAAGATAATTCGTGTTCATTCACGGTTGGCCTATCTCTTTGATCATTGTTAACGATATCATTTTAGAATTTGATTAACTAATCCTGATTAAAACTAAGTTTAAATTTGCGGTACAAACAACAACTTTTTGAATAGTCTCATGTCACAAACAAATTTATCTTGTTTTCGTAAACTTTTTAAAACGTCTTTGTTCTGTGTGAATCGATCTCGCT
The DNA here is from genome assembly GCA_905250885.1 of Didymodactylos carnosus. NCBI lineage: Eukaryota > Metazoa > Rotifera > Eurotatoria > Philodinida > Philodinidae > Didymodactylos > Didymodactylos carnosus. Next base: position 27,634 of record CAJNOQ010001513.1, on the reverse strand, counting down.
TATTTTCGATAAAAAATACTGGAAAACAAAATGAAGAAAAAAAGAAAGTGATTGTCCTTGGCGCAGGCTGGTAAGATTAATACATGGATGTATTCACAACTTGTTATTCTTTTGTTTATTTAGGGGCGGATTTCAGTTCATTCGATATCTTGATCGTAGCAAATATGATGTGACTTGTGTGAGTAGAAGAAGTTTTTAATAGTAAAACGTTCACTTTATCGTGTAAAGAGAGTCAATTATTAAAAGTTGTTTTTTTAGGTTTCTCCTCGTAATCATTTTCTATTTACACCATTATTACCGTCAACAACCGTTGGCACATTAGAATTTCGTTGTATTATTGAACCAGTTCGTGTATTAAAACATCTTCATTATTATCAAGCATCGTGTATTGAAATTAATACAAAATCAAATGAAATATCGTGTCTCGATTTTTTTAATCCTGAAAAACAATTTTCTTTGCCCTATGATTATCTTGTCTGCTCTGTAGGAGCAAAATCAAATACATTCAATATTCCTGGTGTTGATAAACATGCATTTATGTTAAAACAATTGTCAGATGCCAGAGCTATACGAAATCGGTTAATGGAATGTTTTGAACGTGCATCAAATCGATTTATATCCGATGAAGAAAGACAAGCATTAACAACATTCGTTATTGTTGGAGGAGGTAAGTGTTAAAAAAAAAATGTACGGATAACTTTTACTATTTTAACTTTTGAAATTTTGCGTAATTAATCCCGTTTGTCTTATATTAGTTTAATCATTCTAACAGAAATAGATGCAACATCATTTCTTCTACTTGTCTGTTGATAGGCCCTACATCAGTTGAATTTTCTGGTGAATTGTATGACTTTATGCGTGAAGATGTAGCAAAATGGGTGCGTGCTGAGTTTTAAGTTTCTACTTATTTATTGTTTCTTTTTTATTTTCATTCTAGTTTCCAGATGTGAAAACAAAAATTATCTTAATCGAAAGTACTGATCATATTCTCGGTTCATTTGATCATAATTTGTCTGATTATGCTATGCAAACTCTCCTATCACGTTCTGAAATTAAATTAATGACAAATACTTTCGTTAAAGAAGTAACATCAAATGAAGTTGTATTGGGTAACAACGAAACGATACCATGTGGCATTTGTGTATGGTCAACAGGTAAGATGTTCATTATATGTTTATCTATCACAAATACAGATTTTACAAGCCTATTTTTTGTATCTTTTTTAAACTTTGTCATGAATGTATAAAATCTGACTGGACAGAATGTTTTTTTGAGTTACTAGAAATGCAGAGAACTATGTGTTTGCTTATAACTCTGTTTTTACTAATTAAACAAATTCCTAACCGAGCTCGATGGAACTCACTATTAGAACAAATACAGGATAGTCATAAAAGAACACTTAGATCTCTTGGTTCATAGAAAATACTTCGCTATATTGGGAAGCAACAGTTTGACCCCTCCTTCTTTCGAATTGTGCACTTTTAACCTAAAGGCGAGCCTAACATTCCTGATCATAAAAATAGTGTTTTTCACAATATCAATGATTCAGGTGTCGGTTGTTGTTTCAATCAACGTTTCGATTTCATACACCGTAGAAAATAATCTAACTGTTAGTTTGAGTTTTTATTTTTATTAAAGGTCTCAGCCCGACCGATTTAACGTCACAATTACCATTTTATAAAGAAAAACGTTCTGGACGTATTTATACAAATGATTATCTACAAGTATTATCATCAAATGAGCAAAGTCCAATTCCCAATATATTTGCTGTTGGAGACTGTGCAACGCCTTTTCATCAATCATTGCCAGCTACTGCTCAAGTTGCTGCACAAGCATCAAAATATTTGGCAACAAGATTTAACAAAACTCGTTTAGATCTTATACAGGATTCAAAAGATGCATTTCATTTTAAAAATTTGGGCATGCTAGCATATCTTGGTGGATGGAGTGGTCTTGCCGATTTAAAATCAATAAAAAAATCTGGTTTTCTCTCATGGTTACTGTGGAGATCCGTATATTTAACACGTTTAGTTAGTTTAAAAAATCGAATACTTGTAGCGATGTTTTGGTTTAAAAGTTATTTTTTTGGCAGAGATATTTCGAGATTTTAATATTTTTGTTGCACAAACCATACATACATGTATCTAGTATTTTATAATCTAACGATAGTCTATTACTAAAGATATTTTTAATTGAAAGTAGATCATTCTATTTTTCTTTTCATATGAGTGTGTAAGAATAAGATTTGATACAATAACGAAAAGCTCGTTTGCACGTTGAACAAGAGGTAACTCATCATGTTAGATAGATTTTATGTAGTTTTTTTTCCTTTTGTATTTCTCTGAACGTATCTAGAGGAGTACGGCTTGTCGACGCCTACTCTGTTGATTTATAGTTGACTTAAGCAAGTATAGTATAGGATCTTTTATCATTATGTTTGATTCTTTTTTTTCTTCCTTTTCTTCCGTGAATTTATGACAGTTTTCAACAATTCTCAAGTATTATTTAGTATAACGATCAAGATTTGTTTAACTTTTGAAATTATTAATTAACGAGAGATGATTTCAGTGATTATTTGCTCTTGGTAGGATCTATCTCATAAAAAATTTGTTCTTAAGTATCATGATATGTTAAATGATGTATATTGTTACTAGTGTTTTTGAAAATGAATCTTTCTCAATGTAGATTAGACAAATTAACTATATATATGACATTTTTTTGGATGTAGAACATCGAAATAGAGTGGGAATCTTCTTAATTAGAGCAAACATCTTTAAACAGAAGCATTTGTATAGTCATACTTCAGATTATACCATTCTACTCTAACTAGACTACATATTGCGAACGATATATTTTTGCCGTGGATTTTTTTTCTGTAGACGTTAGATTGTGTTAACTAACATACTGACTTCGCAGTTACAGTCATTCAGATATTAGATAGAAAATACAGCAAACATTTTTAACTACAAAGAAATTTAATTGAACGAGAAAAGAAATACATTTTCAGATTGATTGTGAAAATCAACTGGAAGTTGAGAATGAATCTCAGTTTCGTAATCTGACTATTAATAAAGCTTTTAGAAATCTTTAGGAGAATGTTGAAATATCAGTTGAGTGTTACATCTAATTTAAAATAATTGTTTGTCAAATACGATATCTCATTAGTGATATCAAAAAATAGATAAATTTTTAAGAAATTCTTTTTTATCTGTACAAGTTAACACAAATAGTTTATCGACAAGTTTTCATTTAAAATCTATTTATTCAATGCATTATTTTATCTTCTGATTTGAAATATTGACTTGAATAAAATTAATAATGATTAAATAATGAATTGTTAGTAGAAAATATTATTGAACCTATTTTTTGTGTCAAAAATCAGAAATTATACTTCGTTATCGTTGTATTTTACTGTAGACCATTGCCTTACAACTTGTCCGAAAGCATGAGAGAGAGAGAGGGAGAGAGTTACTCATAGTTATCAAAATAGATACTTGTACGACAGACTAACGTAAAAGTGAAAATCCCATTACTAAAATTTCAGTTTTTAAGTGGCAATGAGTCTGTTAACTTTCTTATAGATTCATTGAGTGGATAATATGTACAATCTTATGTACGATGATCATGTTTTTATATGTTTTAGATGGTGTAAAATATACTCTATTATTGTTTATTTCTTCAACAAGTTATTGTTGTGTTTTTTTATCTTAATAAATGCGACATTTCAACCGGTGATGATTATTGAACAACAGTGTTTTCTATTTTTATTCTTGTTCTTTTCTTATTGTAACTGTCGTATTGAATTAGACGTACCAACTCATAGTTCATTTTTGCTTCATGATCAATCTTCTTCATCATCGTCAACATCTTTCACGCATCCATCACATTTGAATCGTGATGTTTTAATTAGTTTTGTTCAAAGTGCTCCAAATTTTATTATTCGAGCATTATACCAACAACTCAATGTTGAACAACGGTTAATTGTTGATAAACATACCAGCAGCAGTAGTACTAGACTAAAAAAACAACAACAACAACAATCTGTGCCTGACACTGAACCAATTATTCGTTCCTATATCTTAACAGAAACATATAATCGTTCAATACCATTTATTCGCGTTCTGATAGCTTCTACTCAACCTCATTTACATCAGATAAAACCATTTTGTGCCGTTGTGAGTGCAGTGAATGACCATCACTTTTATGGAATAAGTTCATGTTATATTCAACCAAAATTAGGTTATTGTCTCGTTACATTACCGACTATGAAAACAAATTGGAATTCAAATTATACAAAAACTATGCAACTCTACTTGAAAGTAAGTGTATTTTATATCACATTCTATTACTCTAAAAACGCCCATAATCAATATTAACATTCAATAGTGTCTTTCAAGTGTATTTTCTTTCGTTCTTTCGTTATACAATGATAAAAGTTAACCAAATGTCGTATGAACCTAGGAATGATTCGATGCTTCTTCAATAAATTCATGAAATGTTTCTATCTCGTGGACATGGATGTTTCACAAACATCGATACAAATTCAAATGAAAATTCACTGTTTATATCTTTAGCTTCATCATGTGACATATCAAAATGAATGTTTATCTGATCATACTCCAAAACAAGAACATTTTCATTCTGAACAACGTATTGGTCAAGTTGAGTATCTGACGGACAATATTGTTTATGATACACTCACCACACACTTATCATTAATTACAATTGATTATCCAACAGGATTATTTTATCCAAATTGGCTATTCGATTTAAAAATAAAATTAAAATTCAACAAATCTTTAAAATTTCTAACTATAAGGTAATGCTTCTTTTTTTCTTTAAATATTACGGAGATGTGTACTTTAGTTGAAACTGCTGTTGAAATCCGGTTTGAACTGACTGATACAGCCATCCATGAGCAGGGACTGGTATTTAGTAATTTTTTATTAAGTTATTTAGATGTTATCAGACTTTGTGAAAGGATTCTTGTAATTGAGTGGCAGTGAACGTAATTGAAACGAGTTCAATGTCTTTCTAGGCTGACTTTACGATGTCAAATGTAAATTATAAGGGCAACAATCTTTGTTTAAAATTTTGAAAACATAATATAAATACGGCTTATGCAAAATAACTCAGAATTGACAAAAGAGGTGAAGAATATATTCATTTCCTCTGGCGTATGTCGCAGAAAAATTCTTTAATTAGTAAAATTTTTCAGAAAAGTTTTAGCAAAATAGAATTTTTGTTGAAAAATAACTGCAGAAGAAAATATTCTGATACTGTTGAGAAAGTTTTTAGAAATTTTTCTGTAGAAGAAAGTTTCTTACGAGTAGATTCTGCACTTCTCACTGATAAGTTAAGATATTTATAGTAGAATGCGGTTCCACGAGAAGTTATTGTAATTAATTAGTTAAATTTGTTTACTATTTCATAGTTAATGTTTGTTTTTTAATAATGGATCAATAACAGTTTGCCAGTCTTCTAAAAGCCATTCATCCTCATCAACATAAACGCCGTTTAATAGAAATACCGGCGTACCGCTTATACCTCGACTACACACGTATTTCCATGCAATACGAGTTTCACCATTCGCATGGTTATTATTTATACCTCTTATAAACTGATCTCGTTTGATAATCCCATTACGTTCAACAAAATCGGCCATAGATTCTATTACTTGATTCATTGTCATACTACGTGTATTAAGATGTCTCCATTGTTCTTGTTCTTGATACATCATAGTGATGTATGTATAAATTGATGTTAGGTTATGATTAGTTAAATTGGCGACAAGATGTAAACCTTGACTAGCCAAAAAAGAGTTTGTAAAATAAGGCAATGGAAATGTATGAAAAATAAAATGAATACGAGAATCGTAGTGCGATAATAGTTGAAGAACAGTTGGCCACGTAAATTGACATACAGGACATAATAAATCAAAATAAGCATCTGGAAATAGAACAAAAATTGACCACTATCGATTCCAAAAAAGGATGAACGCAAAAAGTGGAAACCGCAAGATAACGATCTATGGAAGAATAAAACAAAATTCTTCACCTTCTGATAGTATAATTTGTCCTCTATTCTGAGTTCGTTGGTGCGATAAGGAAAAACAACAGATTTTTTTATTTTCACATGTGAGGTTGACTTCCACTAGACTGGACTAGTCTAGTGGATTAAATACAATAAATCAAATTGAAATTTTTTGTAAAACTAGATTTTCACCTGTTTTGGAAAACAAACGTTGTCGTGAGACTCGGATTGCGCGATAACTTACGTCTCACTCACTTTTAAAGTTACTACAAGTGTCGAGAATCATTTTCACAATTCTGAGTATATTCCATGCCACGTCAGTTGTAGATCTGAAACTTGCATAGATCACCGGAGGACAGTCCAGTAGAAGTCAAAACCAGTCGGACAAGACATCTTACCAGAAGGTGGTAAAATTCATTTAATTTTTCTATGAAACGTTGTGCCTCCGATTTTCTTTGTCAGCGGCATTGCCGCATGCCTTTGCCACTTTTCCATCGAAAGTTATTCAAACAACAATCATCTCTACTGTATTTTCAAATGAGTTGGAATGGATGTGAGTAATAAATACGTTCGTAAGCGAGAGAAGCCAGGCGTACTCGACATACCTAAAACAACACTGGCATTAGCCGGCCCATATTTGAAACCATTTCCATCTGGACGACTAGGAATTGGGATTTGTTGACAATAACAGGATGATATTAAGGATATTAATAAAATGTAAAACATAATTTCGGTTGCTTTCATCATCTTAAACGAAATAGTATATTTTTGATGTAATAAAATATTTTTATCGATCAACATTAGTTATTTCCAATTATATCTTACTTTGAAGGTTAATCCTTGGTAAAATAGGAATTATTTTGAGTGATAAAGATTGCGATTGTCTAATCGAGATAAATTTCACATATAGTGATTCATATTGTTTAGTTTTTATCTATTGTGACTGTACGTTCTATCAGATGTAAAGCTATAAGCGTGCGTATTAATGTTGATTATCTAGCTCCTTTTTGACTAGAATAATACCATGTATAGTGGAACAAGAGAAAATAACAAATAAAACGACTAAATTTAGCATCGCTTTGAAAAAGCAGCATAGGTTATTTTGCAATGCAGTTTGATATCTTTTTATATCTGTGACATTAAACTGAATTTTAATGAGCTATCATCAAACTGCCAACGCTTTGACCTAACTTCAATCCATCACGTTATCGTCAAGCATTAAGTAAAACAAATTCAGTGTACATAATCTGGCTATTTGAATCCTTCGAGGATTTAAAGCAGCGAAAATATAGTTTATACCCAAGTGTTCAATCTCGAATGAAAACAAACATTCCAATGAGAATTAATATGGCCGATCACCTATACTCCAGTTAACTCTAACGAGGGAACCTATGGAGGTGATACCCTCCATTTTCCATGATTTATACATCAATCGATAGAGTATATTGAGCTGACTCTAAAAGGATTCATCCTCATGATGCTTTGTTCAAAAGTTATAGCATTTTTTCGTTTTCAAATACTCTGGGGTTCGAAAACAGTAAAAATTCAATAACTCAGTCAAAACACGGTACGAAAGGCCGTTTTCTGTAGTAGTGCTAGATGTCTATTATAATCATAGGAAGTGTCAGCTGAGTTATAGAGAGTTCAGCAAAGTTTTGGCTGCGTTATTGAATTTTTACTGTTTTCGAGCCCCAAAGGGCTTGAAAACGAAAAAATGCCATAACTTTTGCTCAAAGCACCGTGGGGATGAGTTCTTTTAGGGTTTTTGATAGCTCGATATACTCTATCGATTGATGAATAAATCATAGAAAAAGGAGGGTATCACCCACAGTGGGCGTTTTTCTATACACTAGGTGGACATGTGGTTTTTTTAATTCAGAAAGAGGCTTTTTTGCTCAATGCTACTTTATTATGTTTCTAATGTTTTTATAAATTAAAAAAACCCGAATTTGGAAAAAAAACTTTTTGGACGAAAAATATCTGAGGGGGAACGTTCACCCTAAATTTTTGTCGAATTTTTCTCAAAAATGCTTCTTAGACATATCAGTCGACGCAATTTTTGACGCAGAATTCAAATATATATAAACTATTCAAGTAAAGTAACATACAAGGATAGAAAAGTCCAAATTACCTCAAAAACAAAGGGTTTTTAGAAAACCTGTAATTATCGGCAGAAAAAGCTGTGAGATTTTGTGAGTATACTACAGATACAGGATATACTAAGGAACATTTTGGTGAAAAAATAAGTAAGATTACCCTTCGCTAAATCGCGCGTTTCGATTATATTATACACGTGTGTTTTTCTAGCGTTTTTCTTATATGTTTTCTCTTTCTCGAATAATTTCATAAGGAAAAGTCATAGAATAAAAAAATTTACGCCATTCGATAGCGCATTTAACGCTGTATATTTGGTACTACTTACATCACAGAAAGCTCACTTTCGATTTTCGACCAAATGTCTGCCTATAGGCCCACTGTGTTATGATTACCTCGATAGGTGTCTCTCGTAAGATTTCACAGGTTATATCATAGTAGTTCTGCGCGCTAACAGAAAATAATCCAATATCATACTTTAACGACTCAAAGGGAAAGTCTCGCTTGATTCTAATCTTTATTGAATACTCGAAGCTATGCACTTATGAATAAATCTAACATTCTGCTAGTAATTTATCAGGATGCAAAGCGGGTCATAATACATAATGCTATAGGGTTTTAGTACGAAATAAGCAGAATGTTTTTCAGGAAGAATATTTGTTCTTCTCAAATAAGATTTGACCAAGGGGGGAAAAGCACTTTTTATGGATAGCACTTTTTAGCACCTTTCAGCACTTAGTAGCACTTTTCAGCACTTAAAAATTCAAGATGGCAGATAAGGCTGTGTGTTCGAATCCCACGATTTTCTTTATTTTTTTTCAAACTTTTCCTTTAATAAAGTGGAGAAAGTTCTTGAACTTCAATAAAAAAACACATTGTTTATTCTTGTTGTCCAGATTCAATGACACGTTTCAGTCTATCACTGGATAAATGCATTTTATTCTGTTAGCAGCCAACACGCTGATTGTTTGTGCAAGTATTTCCATTTGTCACCAATCTTGACATGAAAATAAGAACTTGATCGTTTTGGATTGATTTTGTCAAACACTCGGATACCAGAAAATGTTGCTCTTTGTGTTTTAGATAAATCTCTCGATAAAACATATTCATCATCGTCTTCATTTGACAAATTATCTTCACTAGAATGACCTTGATCATCTGTTTCATCGTCCCAGCAATTATCCACTAAACCTTCTTCGTCTCCATTTTCTGAACTGGAGTTTTCTATCTCAGAGCTACTCGCTCCGATATCGTCTATTGTTTTTGAGTATCATTGATTATTGGATTTTTTGACTTTTTAGAGAATATACTGAGAACATCTTCTACATTTGTTGCTTGAACGTCGTTTGCTGTATCGAGAAGTTGAAATTGTAAAATTTTTCTAATATGTTCTCCATATTCTTGCTCCACAAACATTAGAAACTGATCAGGTTTTAAACCAAAAATATCATCTGGCAAAGTGCCAGAAGTAGAACTTGATGTAGTCATAAAAGAAATTCTACTAAAGGAAGAGAATCCCAGAAATCAAAATAACGAGAAGAGAAAAGATAGATCAAGCATTTTCTGAAGAACAAAACTGAAATGGATTCTCTGTTTTCAAAGACATTTCTCTTGAATTCACAAAAAAAAAGATGAATACAGATTCCGTATGAAAAAAGTAATTGAAATCCAACGAGAACAAAACAAAAATTAAAAAAAAAAGTGATTTAGGGTAGATTCGAACATCTGACCTTCCACCATCTTGAATATTAAGAAGCACAAACTCTCACACTCGGCTATTTTATAGCGTTCGGCACTTTTCGGCACTTTTTTCAGCACTAGTGCTGCTTTTTCCCCCTTGGATTTGACTGTTCGTGAAGAAGATAAACTACTAGAAATAAAATAAAGATTAAATAAGTCGACACCATTGTGTAAAGAAGCTATAAGATATTTATTTGATGTTTCAGATGTCATGTTCCTGGTGAATTTTCCATTCAATCTATTCAAACGTCAATCCTAACACTATCAAGTTATTATTTAAATATTACTCATGAGCCAATAAGTCGTTCGATGCGTGAAATTAATTTTAATATTACGATAACACAAACATTTGACTCAGACGAAAATGATCAACTCCTAGTTGATTTAGCCACCGTTGAATTTTTAATTGATCAAAATCTCTATCAATCGCATAATAATTCTGTATTTTACCTACCAATTGATTGGTTTGTCATTTTGCCATCATCTACAAATGATTTGTTATTAAATGAAACTCAAGATGATGTACCGATACTTCGTGTACCCATACAAATACAAATTGATGATATACAAACGATCATCGCTGTCACAGATACCACATTGGCATTCAATACCGCTGTATTATCATCAACAACCGTCCAATATCCATTACGAATATTGAGTATGAATTATTCAGGTTTTATTGAAGATCAAATTCAAGCTATATGTTACACAGATTCTCCACATCTCCAAGTTGATCGATATTGTACAAATTATTATTTTTCTGGTCATGAAAGAGGTTGGAGTGGCACGAGTACTAGTTCAAAAATTATCTATAAATACGGAAAATATTTAAAATATTTGGATATTCGTGTCTATATGCCAGATAAACCGTTACGATTAGAATTAAGTGATCAAGTTCTAAGTAGAATACATGGATGGTTTGTGAAAGATAGAGGATTAAATTTGAAAGAACATCAGTATAAAGTAGGAAACCAACAGCATCAAATCAAAACTACATATAACAATATTGATGTTAGCGACGATGATGATGAGAATACACGATGTTATGCCGTTTATCAGCAAGCAATGATCGATGTTTACACAAAATTTTATACAGTGAATGAAGGTACGTTCAAATATGAAGCCAATGAAAGAGACTTTGCTGAGACGCTGCGTATTCTTTTATTCCATTTAGCTGGTGAACGTGTGTACCTTTTCAATGATTTGGATGTCTTGGTAACATCATTTGTTCGTCTTTACATGGAAACAGATGATAATCAAATTGCCATGATTAAAGATGGAAAAGTGGTTGGTATTGGACCAGGAAAGACAAATGTTAAAGTATGTGATACATGACAAATTTTTCTATCGATGTAACCCTTCTCGACGAATTCTAAAGAAACCGAAGAAAAAAGATTTTGAATAACTTTACCCATCTCTTGAAAAATTAATAAAAGAAAATTAACGTATTTCTCTATAACTAATCGAATCCAGTTCCCTAAACTTAATCAGATCACAGTTTCACATAAATCATGGATGTATAATGATATGCTATTGTTTTTTCTCTTATGTTTAGGTATATTCATTGTCGAATAAACTCCTATTGGGTTCATGTGCAGTGATCGTTGATAATTCTGATCTTATTCAAATAAAAAGTGTATCATTTAACGTTGTTACAGGAATTGATTTACAAATTAATTTAGTTGAACAAATATCACCTCATACATATCGTGTACAAGCAAAAGCGATACTTAATCGACTTATCGATGACAGCGATAAAGTAAGACATCTTTTTTTTTGTTGCCTATAGCCATACATCTTAGCTTTGGTTTAAGCTATTTATTCAGAAGTGAATGAATATACCTAACAACTCTTCTTCTAATGCGCCGAAGCATTACATAGTTGAAGAGTCGTTTAACATGATGTTTTCCTGATCGTACAGTAAATATATAACAAGAAGAATTAAGAAATAATAAAAAAAGTGAAGGAAAAGAAGGAAGGTCGGTGGGAATATTCGTGCTGTCTCAATCGTATATTGTATTATAAGCTTATAAAGATCTTTATACAATTCGAAATCTAGATTCTTTCGTAGTAGTAGTAAATTTAGGTCAATGTTACAGTTCGAATCACGTACTTTTATTTGTTTAAACAGATTTGCTCTAGCCAACGATAGCTATGACAAGAAAGGAAATAATGTTTTACCGTCTTGGATTCGCCACACTCGCAAAACTCCGTATTGGAAATCCGATGTCGTTTAAGCAGATTATTATTCAAAACCGAAAAGTCCACTCTCAGATTAAGAGCCATATCTGCCTTTCTATGTACAGGCGTTCTGCTTTTAACGAGTTTAAAATGTTATAACAAATCTTTTGCAAACGCTTTACACGTAAGAACTTTCCTCAGCTGGGAGAGGAGAATGTTCCATATCTTGATTGTATATGGAAAAAAGGAAGACAACCAAATGTACAAATCTTTTGTTTTCCCCATATTAACTTACACGTGTGCCGTCTACATAAATAAACATAACATTCATATATTCGATAAGCTACAGTAAAATGCTATGTAAATGCCAGATGACGACGTTAAACTGAGTCCAATGTCATCAATATTAAGAAAAGTAAGGGGCCTAACACGGAACATCTTAGCTTTCAGAAAAGGCTGACTCTTTTATTGTAATTAAGCTGAGAAAAATAGATCAGTGACGACTGTTGAGTTGTTCGAGAGTTACGGGTGGTATAAATGGAGTTGTTTGTAAGATACAATGTTTTAAACATCGTAATATCTACGACGTTTGAATCTGTTTGAAACTAAAGTAGACACTTAAATCTATGCAATGGTTGACTCTATCGAACATGATCTTTCAAAGAATCATCGATTTGCATCGAATATTCTATTGTCTAGTGGTTCTGATATTACTCCTGGTCATTTCGTTTCATTGTTCTCTACGACTCCCACTGATATTGAATAACTTCCGAAATAGAACGGATCACATCACAGAGGAATACTAAAATCGAAAGATCAGCTCGTCTAAAATGATAAATAACTCAAATGAATATATCAAACGAGTTTATTGATTTTAGAACTTTTTCTAATTTGAAATTAGATTTATGAATTCTGCTATTTACAAACGTTGTGATGAAGCTGTGCGCTCTTTCGACCGGAATAATTGACGAGTTATTGACCGAGTTTCGATAGAATATCGACTGTTAGTTCGAGAGTTAAGAAAATGAAATTCAAACGTGATCCAAGGGGATTGCGTGACGTTCCTTAAAAGAAATTTCATTTTAATGAAAGTCCCGGTACTTTCATTAAAATGTCTCCTGCAAAGTGACTGTGACCTGAAGGTTTTGATGGCACAAGAATTTCATTAAAAATTTTAATGAACTTCTTTTTAATGAAACTTCGATATCCCATCCAAGGATCGAGGGCCTGTTTCTTAAAAAAATTTAAGTAGAAAATCTTACTTAAGTCAAAAAAGACAGACTTTTTTTGACTTAAGTTTGACTTAAGTCAGATTTTCTACTTAAGTTTGACTTAAGTCAGATTTTCTACTTAAGTTTTTTAAGAAACAGGGGCCGGGTAAAAAGTCATGCACATTCTGAAAATTGACAGTTCAGATATATACAACGGCAAATATTTCATTTTTGAAAGAAAATTTGATTTTGAAGAATCAACAATATTTTTTGTTTATTTTTATTGTTGTATTTCATTTTAGTTTGGTCATTTGCATATTGTTTTGAATTATTCTGACAATACTTCAATTCCGTTAGATCTCATATCTCGCAATCAATATGAACTCGACGTATTTCTTACTAGTGATCCATCTCAATTGCGTCCAATATTACGTGTTGAACAATCACTTGATTCTAATTGGCAACATTTACGTATTCGTCCATTAGCTATCGGTCATACTTATTTATTAGGTAAAATTAAATTTGGAAATGAACAATGTACAGATATGAATGCTCTTATTCAACGAGATTTATCATGTGAAATTATTGTCTCATCAATGAATAGTAAATCTCGACAAAAAGATGATCCAACATCTGGTAGTTTAAAACAAAGAACACAAATAGTAGCTAAAACACAATATCAAGAAAATGAATATGTTTTAATGAAAGATGATAATAATAAAAAACAACAAAAAACACAACGATTTATATTTGGTATTACAGCTGTACAATTTTCATTATATATTTTATTTGGAATATTTATTCTATTATTAGCTGGTCTTACATTTCATTTTTTTGTCTATATTAGACATAATCAAAAACGACGTAGAAATAGTACAACAGGTCAACGTCGAGCTCAAAGTGGCGCTGAAGATGTTAATAATGATTGGATATTTTTAGATAAAAATTCTCTAGAATTACCTGAAAGACATCGTCCAACACCAAATTTTATTCAATCAACATCACCTGAACTTAATCTAATAAATAATCCACTTGAAAATAGAACATCATATCCATCATTAAAATATCCTACAAATTCAAATTCATGGCCATCATCGAATAATAATGTAAAAGAATATGATAATGATGACGATCATCACGAATATTATAGTAGACCAAAGAAAATGAATAAAATGAATAATTATTATGATCGACTCGCATCATATCCTTCTCCATGGTTAACACACGGGATGACATATGAAGAAACGATCAATTATTTTGATAATTTAAAAGAATCTCATGCATAATTTTATGTATTTTATATCGCCAGATCATTTATCTTTTTCCTTTTGAATGACAAGAAGTTTAGACAACTAAAACAGACGTTTCCATTAGCTGAAGTAACAGTAACAGTTATTTATTCTCCTATCAATTTTTAAACTAAAAAAGTTTATTATTATTCTTTTTTTGTTCTTCTTGTTTTTCATAATCCGGTGCACAAAAATCAGGCCTTATTTTTATTTTTGTTTTAACAGTAACATAACAATTTTATCAGTTTTTTTCATATTAGAAGAATCTCAATGTTTCATTATTTTATGTAAATCTCTAAATCATTTTTTATCTAGTCGATCATATTCAGTGGAAATAATCTCTGTATGTAATGGATATTCATTTTTGTTTTTCTTTTCTTTCTATTGTTGTTTTTGTGAGACGTATTGTAACAGTGAATTATTTTGTATGTCATTAAACAAATTATTTGTTATTTTAAATTTGTTGAAATAACTTGTCTTTTAAAGTGTGTTTTCTCTCTCTTTCTCTCTCTCTCTCTATTTTTACGTTTGCTCAATATTAAAAATGCATTTCTTAATATTATACTCAACTATAATTCATTTAAATCAGATTTTTTTTCTTTTAAAAGTCAAAATAAACACAATTTTGTGTAAAATAGAATACATAGTCATTACTACATAATTTGCAATTAAATTAATAATATTCACTCATGTGAACTCTCGACTTTGTATTTCATTTTATATGTTTATTTTTTCTTTTGTCTTGAGCTTTTTAAACGTATTGTAGAATTGTTTATTGTAATCTCATATAATAAAATTTAAATGTTAAAATATAGGCTAAGGTCAAACGGTATATGGAGAAAAAAATTTAGTATAAAGTTGGTAAGTGAATGTTTTGTAAACCATAAAACTTAGTCATACATTGTCACTTGTCTAAAAATGAAAATTGTGTCCTATAGACAATTTAAAATGAACTTTAAAAATTAAAATTGTCTATTATGAATGTAGAAATGATTGTATTTTATTTATTACCGTCGGCTAAATAGAATCAGTTAGACGTATTAGTAAAATTGACTACTTTCTTATTAAAAAAAACAAAACATTTCAATTGTTCATCGAGTTTTTTTTTATTTTTATTGATCTATTGATGTATTTAGTGATATGTCTATTTCTTTTCTTTGTTCTCTTTGTGCACAAAAAATTTATATGTTTTGTAGTTATGTGATGATGAAAAAAGAAAAATGACTCTAACAGTTTCCATGCATAGGATGATTCAAAAACTAATGCTATAAATTAGAGAGTAGTCATTCGATGGTAAGGTATAATAAACAAATAAGATTTTCCTATAATCATTGAACTTATGAAGTTGTACTTTTATATTCATAACATGTTACATAAAAGAATAAATATAAAATTTTCTACGTATTACTCGATATCAACATCGAATAAAAGTTACACGATGTTGTCATCATTTTTGAATAATACCGTCAACACATGTATAGGTAAAACGGTGAATTTTTTCTTGAAAAATAAATTTTATATAGAAATAATTTGATTTAAAATTGACTATTATTTTAATTAAATAATGAATCAGCCTCGTATGTTTTGTGTTAAATTACAACTTCATTTTGGTGGTGATATACAAGAAATCAATGTACCAGCGTATAATGGAGCAGAACCAACCGTATTCGATTTAATGAATACTATTGAACGAGATTTTCGTGTTCCAAAAGCGCTACAAACACTTGTATTTTCCGGACAAGATTTACATCAATATCCAAATGAACCATTAAGCCGTTTTGGTATTAAAAATTTAGCAACAATTCGATTGGTTGGACGAATAGCACCGCCTAATATGATTAATCAAATTAATGCCGAACTAGGTGGAGGATATAATAGTAATCCTTATTATCAACAATCATCATATGCACACAACAATTATCAACAGCAAGCACAATCATCGAATGATAACCACGGATTATATACGAATGAGCCATTGACAATGTCTAAATATTATACTGAAGAACAAAATATACCTTATTATCAAGAACAAAAGATGTACCAAGATTCAACTAATCAAAAACCAGCCACACCTAAAACGCCAAATCCATGGACACCAGCTCAAGGAGGACCATCAAGGGCAACACAAGCTACACAATATGATCCACCAACACAAGATGAATAACTACAACAACAGAAACAATTCGAATAAAAAACTTACATTTCTTTTTCTCTGGTAATGACAGCATTCGCTAGAATTTTGAGATCAGCGTAACTTTTAGAAATTATAAATTCTACTATTCTAATATTTAAGAAGAAAGCTGCACTATCAGTACTGAAAGAAAAACAGATTATTATATACTCAAAATACCAAGGATCGCAGTCTTTTCTTGAAAAATAAAATTGACAGAATGAAGCATTTTAATCCAAAGCCGATTTACGCTTCACTCCTTTTTCTTGTAACCAGCATAGGGGATTATTATATCAGGATATGCATACGTACGTACGTAGAGAATTATCATATAAAATATGATGAAAGTTTTTTGTTGACAGAATCAGTCTCATACAAAACTAGAATGATAAAAAGTTTTCTGGTATGTCTTTTCGCTAAGAAATTAAGGTTTATCAAAACCTTAGTGTTTCTGAATTCAACAGCAAGCGCTGATCCGATCAAATTACTGGTGTCTTAATTTTTTTTATATTAAACATTTCTTGAAGAGCGAAGTCCTCTTTGAAAGTTTTATCCTACTTACGGACATCGCTTGGTCTAGTTTTTTTGTCTATTGTGTTTTCGAAAAAAAGAAACACTTCTTAATCAAGTCCAAGGTCAACTAGTATGCTTATATTTTGTATAAAATATCTCTTTCTTTTCCCGGATGACCTGTGTGAAAAGGTAGTCATAGGAACAATTCGAACTAGACAGTAGTAGCGACAGCTCGTCTTGATCTCAGAGGATTCGTATGTTTTAAGGACCCTGGTATAATATTCACTAATTTACTTTATATTAAATTAAAAATCGAAATTTTTATCCTCCTTATATCTTGTTACGTTCTGTACTATTGACGTCATTACCCATTTTTTCCATATGTTTCTCGTATGTTCAACTATATGTAAATCATATGAAGATTGAATTGAAGTTGGCCGTGTGTGCAGATGATGAAAACATTAGAATGGATTTCAACATTTTTACGTGAAGAAACATTAGCATGGTATCTTAAGAATATAGAATGACAAAAATTTTAAGTAAAAATTAAGATAAAATTAGTGACATTATCTTAAAATAAATTCAAGGTCTATAATGTTGAAAAAATAAGTTTTAATGTACGATGCAATTGTATTTTTAATTAGCTCTTGAAAAAAGATTTCTTTCTCTTGTTGAATTATTTTGTTCAACTGAACGCTGAGAATGGTATACCCGTCGTCTGGTGTGCGTATTACACTAAAAATAATACGTTGCGTAACAGGTAAGGTTGTTTGATGGAAAGTTTTTACCATTTTCACTGCAAGCCTTATGGTCTCGAATTGCTCATCTATTTCACTATTCCAGCTCTCGTACTGAGCTCGAAGGAATGTTATATACCTATCAATATTTGACGTTCAACAGTTTCCAATGAAATCAGCACTTCGTCCCCATGCTTGGGGATAATACGACGATTAATGAATGGTGCAACTTATTTTTTCAGTAAAACTGCATTTTTCTGATCTGTTACTATAATCTCAAATTTTTGTTTCTCACTGATTGTCCCAAAAGCTAAAGAAATTTAAACAGAAAATTAGTCAAGTCAAGAATCTCTTTTTCTTATTTGTATACAAGTATGTTGAGAGTATCTCAGCAGAAGAACAGTTGCAGATTACAACAAACTCTGCTGTGTTTGTAAATATATTTAAGACGAATCAAATTTTTGCTTTTGGTTTTAGATACTCTGCTGCTTTATTTATTTAACGAAACTTGCCGCCGTATTAGAATTTCTCTAAACTACAGTTTTTAAGCATAGTCTATGTATGCACCTTAGTCAGTTCAGCTTACAAACTAACCGTAGGAAAATGTGAATGTGAGGTATCTGAGATTTGAACATGTCGGCGTGCAAAAATAGTCTGAGTACTAGTATTGAGTTCGAAAGTATTTATGCAGAAAATTGTCTGAACAAGAAATTCAATCAGAAATCTCAAAAGTGTAAAAACTTTGAGATTTCTTCAGGGAACAAATATATGATCTATAGGATACATTTAGTATAAAAAACCTAGTTAAGTGATGTCGTGGTCGTGGATAGCGGCGCTCGTGCTTTCTGTTTAAAAGCAACATGATTTAAAATACGGGCCGTAAAAAGACTGTATATGTGCTATATCTAGAAAAAGGATTAAAACTCACCTCTTTCTGCGTTGTCGTGCTTCCATAAAATACTTTGGTCGCCGTCGCCAGTTTAATTATTTGATAGAAACTTTCCTGGCCACCAAAAAATACATTGGGATTTTTACTCCAAAAGTCTATTAGACGAATGAAAAATTGTTTTTTCTGACCAAAAATTTGCCAGATTGGTATCAGCTCATTATATTTAATTTATTCTTCACGTACAAAAATCAGCAACAGTTTCAACCCATTTATCAGGAGCGTTGACAAAACGTGTATCGCCACCTATCGCTTTAAACTTTTTCTTTGCAGTTTCTTTATGCGAAATATACTTTTCACTTTTACCTTCGTCATGTGCGGCACCAATATCTATTGTCTGTCCGAAATCAATTGCTATTTTAAAGTCAGCAATATTTTTTTCTTCAGTTTCATCGATCTCACCGTTGACTTTCTTATAGTATATGTAATAAATCTGTCCACCGAATGTAACACGTTTAGCTAACCCATGACCATATTTATTAAAAAGTTGTCGAAGTTGCTCTTGAGCAGTGGTAGCCGATGAATTTAATGCTTCTTCTATTTCATTTCGAAATTTTATTGTAGGTTGGATGCAATCAACATCGAATTCAAATATGGCTCTATCATAGTTATACATACATGTTATATAAAGGTCTTTCTTAACATTTGTTGATGCTTTACGCTCTTCGTTTTGATATTGAAGCAAGAATGATACAAACGGTGCCTTAAGATGTAAATCAGTGTATTTGTTTCGACCATAATGTTGATGCTGTTCAGTATAGCTCACAATAGCTTCGATATACGCATTATCACTGACATTATATTTCGGAGTCCAGTTCTCTTTCAACTCGATAGCATATTCGAGACTCGCACACGGTACTGCACTGCTAAAACATCGTCCTTTAAGTAAATTATTGTTTTTAATAATTACTTCTTTGCATTGTTCCGAAGTCAGTTGTGTCGCATGCATTATGTCGCCTGATGATGTTGAAATAGATGGTATGCCCTGAATTATTGATTCACGTTGTTGATCTACAGTTATCGAAGAAAATTCGGTATATTTTGTTTCGATTTCCTTGACGTAAAGTTTGAAGACTCTTAGAATAATCAATAGGAAAGGTTACTATTTTTTTACCGTCAATCGTTATGTATAGTGCTTGTGATCTAGCGCTAGAGGATGCCATTGGAAGCTATAAAAGATCAGATATAAGAAGATTAGAAAAGAGTGTCAGAGGATCTCTTTACCGTGAGATTAAGGAAGCTTAAGGAATTTTATTTATTTCAAAACTAAATTATAGGGTTCCGAATTAACAAAGGTGTCTTTTTCTACCTTTTTACTCAACAGGTCTGTAACATGAGTAAGTTTTCAATTTTTACAGTCTGAAGGGCCGAACAGATTTTGATAAATTTCAGTACTTAAGGGTTCTGAGCGATGGAGTAGGAATTTCAGAAAACCAAGGTTTTTCACTCATCCATTTAAAACGGTCATTCGATAGAGCATCCTTTAATGTGCATAAAAACAAAGTTTCCCAGCAACCGATAGAATATAAGTGGAGAAAATCGATTTTCACTCAATCCTATCCAATGCACGGAGTTCTCGATTTTTCTAAACGTTTTGGAAATCATGCTTTTGGAATTTACTGAGCTTTTTTCTAGGCTTAGTGACCATTTTGACCGAGAAGACAGATCTAAAACCCAGAATGGCAGATGACTCTGTAGGTTGTACTGATTAAGTTAGCCATAACACAAAAAAGCTAGCACACTGTTCCGAAAAATCTAATTGCTATTGAACACATAAGAATTAGATCATAGATACTCGGTAATAGAATATCTATGATCCAATCCTTATAGATATTCGTAATCGGGAATCTTTCTTCTTTAAAATGACGCAAAAACTACTCGATTTGAGCATATAGTTTTTCAACTAGACGTGTTTCTTTTGAACGAACAAAAGTTCTCGGACGGTACTCAAATTGTAATGAGCTAACCATCCACATCCACCTCTTTGGAGAACTCAAAATTAGATCAAAATGTTCATTACCATGTCCTACATCTATAGTGCATGCGGTTTTTCGACAGGACTTAGAGATTGGTTTTGCAGAAAACCCTGGTTTTTCAGGCAAAATCTATTTTACTTATTTCAGAAGTATTTTTAACGAAAACTAAGGTCATATTTGGAATCAACGCATAAAACTGCATTGGATGACATATAATTAGTCATTTTCTTAAGAAAAAATTTAGGACAAGGGTCCCCCCCCCAGGGATTTTTCGTCTAAAAAATTGGTTTCCCAAATTCCTATGTTTTAATTTATAATAACCTTCAAACGCAATAAAGTAGTATTGAGCAAAAATAATCGCTTTCCGAGTTAAAAAAACCACATGTCCGCCTGGTATATAGAAGAATGCCCACTGTAATACGAAAATAGAATCTATTTCAACATTCATATATGAAGAAGATATATCTACAATAGTATTACGAACGTAATAGTTATCTAACGAGATCACTATGACATCGACTCAGAAAAAAATTGATCGAATCAAATTTGATTCAATTTCTATTGCATCTAATATATATTATAGATCGTAGTTTGGATTATAGAGAAAAAAGTGTCCTAGGGCACCTTCACATTAGAAATGTTTCTGCAAAGCCAGAATTTTGCTCGTAATTCTCGATTTTCTCCATCAGAAGTCAACTTCTATCTAATAAAAATATCATATTCGAAATCAGAATCAAAAACTGAGTCGACCAATGTGTATTTCCATCTATCCGACCACTTTAGTTTTGTCGAATTTTTCACCAAAAATGAAGATCAAGTAAAAATTTCAAAATACACATTGGTCGACTCATTTTAATTAAATTTGATTCGACCAAATTTTTTCCTGAGAGTAGTTCTAAAGTCTAGTAAGTGTCTAGAAATATTTTCCTCTTCATTCTACATCTAGCCTTTGATTAGTCGATGAAATTTAGGCATGTGCCGATTTTATCAGCTAATCGTTTCCGTCTTTTTATTATTTGCGTTTGTCTGTTTACTATTGTTTATTAAAAAAAATGTATTATTTGTAAAACTTGAAACACTTACAAATAATTTCGTAAAATTTTGCACGATCTCTGCTAGTTAAATTTTGAAAAAAAATGGAATTAAAATAAACTTCTTTCGCAATGATAAATGAGAGTCGAAGATTGTACGATCCTTAGACAAATTCGAGCTTCAATACGAATGCATTGCGTCTACATTTCCATCGAAAAATACACGTACATATTGCCAGATGAATAATAAAATTTTATTTCTTTATAAATAAAACAACTGTGGTTTAACGTTAAATAGAATTCAAACATATTGACATATGAAATGTTTTATCATTCATTTGACAACATCAACAAAAACAATAAGAAAATTATATATCTCCCCTAAACACAAACACATACAATCTATTTGAAAAATGACAAAAAGAAAACAAAAAAAAAAAATAACGAGAATAAACAAGATAAATATGGTTAAACAACGTAATATCGTATTCTTAACGAATGCTAGAACAATGTTAAAAAACAAATACGTATGCCAGAAGTGCTAATATTACAATGCTGCCAACGGATAACGCCACTTTTGTTAACGATGACATACGATTCAAATAATTTGCATCTTTACGATATTGTTGAGATAAACTCGCTAAACGGTTTGCTTTTGTATCCAATGCTAAAAAAAGAAAAGAAAAGAAAAAAATATATATATAGTACATGTACGATATCTTAAATAAAATAGTGATGATCAATGCTATTAATCGAACTTACTCTGTAATGTTTCTCCTCTACTCAAAACATCATGTATATTAGTTAACATAATATTTTGTACATCTCTTAGATCACCACGTAGTTTACCCATCACTTCTTTCGATCGACTATCCGAATATTGTTTTTTCATTTTTTGAATATAATTATCTATAAATAATCAAATAAAAGACAAAATAAAGTATATCAATGAATAATTTTATTAAAATATTTTATCTATACCAAATTCAATAAAACTGTATGGTCTTGCAGCTAATTGAATTTTTTGTCCATATTGTACAATAAATTCTTGTGCAATATCTTCTAAATAGGCGAATGCATTTTTTCGAGAAAATGATTTTTCACATAATGTTAAATAACAAACATCATGATCAATCAAACAACTAGAAGTAAAGAAAAAAAAACATATATGTGAATGATATATACAATACAATGATGATATAAAATCATATTACTGGAATATATATGGATCAGTTTCAATACTAGCTTTTGATGGTGAATTTTGGGTTAATCGTCTTAGAATATTTTTAGCTTGATTTTGATATTCTGGTGTACCTTTACCAGACTAAATAAAAAACAAACGATAATAATAATAAAAGTAAAGAAGTGAAAAAAGATATATGAATTACCTCATCACGTATATCATTATGAACAGAGGCAGCTAATGGTAGACCATCGGCCACACGGCCAATCATTGTCATTAAAACCATCTACAAAAAGAAAAACAAGCAACAGATATATATAGTATAGCCTAAAATTAGAATCTAAAATTATCTATTTTGAATGGAACCTGTATATAACGTCACTATTTGCTCTGACTAGTTTTCTGAACAGGGAGCTACAGTTGATGATGATGATGATGATGAGTAACAATATGTCAACTGTAAGAAAGATAGCAGGCTTTTCTAACAACTAATAGTTGCTAATACACTCGTGTAGTCTCTTCTTTCATTATTTGATCCTTGCTGATAGAATTTTTCTTGACAGTTGTAATAAAAGCGAAAAAACAAAAAAATTTTTATTGCAGTTTATTCTTTTTCTTTTTTTATATCAAAATAAGACTATCTTTGTCTTTCTCGTCTACTTCCAATATATACAAACTTCATCAAAATAAGAAACAAAATTAGAAAAACAAGAGTGGTTTCATATGAAGATAAGTATCACGTTTGTATCAAAGTCTGTTGTAAATTGAGAAAATATTCGGCGTAATGTCCAACATCTTGTATATTTTTTTGTATAACAAATCGAATTGGATCAATAAATTGTGGTTCACGAATTTGTTGTTTTAATCGAGAATTATCTATTAATGGATATTGTTGTTGCTAAAAGAAAATAAAAATTCAATAAATAGTACCCAATAATCTTTATTCTCTTCGATTTACTTTTAAATAATTCCATGTATTCAACATTAACATGTAACAATCATAGGTTGAAATATAAGGAAATAATTCATAAATATCATTCAATGGCGAAGGTAAATATCGAGCCTAGAACAGTTAATATTCAATTTTTAAAGTACCAATACTATTTATTTAGTATACATACCTTTCTTAGTAATACTAATAGATTTGTTGATAAAGATAATAGACGATTATAAAGTTTAGCTCTTTCTTCTCGTAAATTTTCCCATTGTACAATGAGTGAACTTAATATACATCGAACTAGCGGTAGACATAAATGAAACGAATTTGAATCTAAAAATTCTGATACAAATTAGATTTATTTATTAACAAAGATTTATTTAGTTATTTATACCTGAACTGACTATTTCAAGCAAATTCCATACAAGTGGTTGATCTTCTAATCGTCGAACAAGGGCCAAATTTCTTAAAACAAAACAAACACATCATAATCATTAATAAAATATCTTAATAGAAGTTTCGAATCATATTTCAAGTAAGGTGTCCGTACTTCGAAGTTTCCATGACTTTTTTTTTATTTTGATATATTTATACATGGTTGGATAGAGGACATCGAACTGAGTAAGAAAAAGTTAGTTTTCAGTTTTGAAAAAAATATTTTCAGAGTGAAAGTTTTGAAAAACTTTAAAGGACCGATTTTGCTCAAAATCGCTACAGTTTCAACAAATTCAAATTTTGCATTTTCTCTTTACTTTCAAGTTTTAAAACTAATTTTTTTGAATTCAGCATCGAAAACTGAGTATAGAGAAAATGTTTGATTGATCTCAAACCTAAAACCTGATTTAGTTTGCTTCACCGGAACTGACACTCCAAAATGACAGAGAAGGTCATTTTGCAAACTCATCTAGTTTTTTGTGTGAATACATTTTGCCATTTCTCTTATCTCATTCCAACTGTCAAACCGTCAGCTTTAACATGATGTATCGATTGTTTTTAATTTTGTTTTTTCACGGAGAAAATTCAATTTTTCTAAATCAGAAGCGAAAAAATCAGAATTCTGCGACTAATTCTCATTTTTCTCCACGAGAAGTCATTTTTTTGTGCAATAACAATACCATATTGAGAATCGCCATCAAAAACTCAGTCGAATGATGTATTGTTTCATCCTATCCGACATCTTTCGTTTTTTTCAAATTTTCACGCCGAAAAATTACTGAGATTTTCACGAAAAAATGAAAATCAACGAAAAGTTTTAAAATATACACCATTCGACTCAGTTTTTGGTGACAATTCTGAATATGGTAGCTCTGATGGAGAAAATTGAGAGTTACGAGCAGAATTCTCATAATTACGTCATGTTAAAGCTGACAGTTTGAAGGTCACTTCAAACCTTGAAAGTAAAGAGAAAATGCAAAATTTGAATTTTTTGAAAGTGTAGAAATTTTGAGCAAAATCGGCCCTTTAAAGTTTTTCAAAACTGAAAACTAACGTTTTCTTACTCAGCTCGATGTCCTCTATCCAACCATATATAAATATATCAAAAAAGAAAAACGGGCATCTTACTAGGACTACTTCCATAAGAATATCAGTTATTCAACCGTAACTCACACGAGTGAACCTTGCGAGGTGCACTATCGTCAAACATAGATATTTTTGTTGACTACTTGCCTTTCATTTGGTGCTCTACACATTTCATCATCAAAATGAATGTCCATTGTTGAATCTGGTAAAATATTATCGATCAACGTTTGAGCTATGTTTAATAAAAGATTATGATTTGTTGTGGGCTGTTGTTGACTATCAGCTAAATCTAATTCATTAAATACTGAGGTCATTAAAATTATATATTCTTCTTGAAACTGGAAAAGAAAAATCGGTGAAAATTTTATAAATATCCTACGTAACAAAGGGAGAGAGAGTTTAAGACATACTTGATGTGGAATTTTTAGAGTTTTCTCATTAAAACCACCACTGGTTCCATTAGTAAATGCTTGTGAAAATTTTCGTTTAAATGCTCGCGCTGTTCGCGTTGCATCATTCATATTTTGTTCATATAACGAGACAGAACTATCACCAGTCAAACGTTGATTTACAATATCATCAATTTTATCAAATGACTAAAATATTTAACAAATTAGAATTTTCATACCAAATACATACGTATACACACACACAACTAAAGTAGTAACTAATTACACACAGTGTTTCCACTTTGAGTAAATGTATTTCTCGTTATAACGGATGAGCCATAAATAATAAATAGTGTTAATATTTTCAAATTTTCTTCTCTTTCTTATAATCAATTGAGTAAATGTTTTTACTAAAAGATAGTGTGTTCAATTCTCAACAAAATTTGTTTTGAGTGAAAATATCCGACGCAACACTTGGCTTATCAGCAATCGAGTGAAAACAGCAAATTATTTTGTAGAGAATTGAACACAACTATCTTTCGGTAAAAAAATTTGCTCAATTAATTATAAGAAAGAGAAGAAAATTTGAAAATACTAACACTATTTTTTTATTATTTATGGTCTACTCGTTAGTTTAATAATAATATTTTACGTACACTAATTTTTGGCACAACAACATCGACTAGAGCTATGCTAATAAATAAATTAAATTCATAATTTCTAAATTGTATCCAATTAACTAATGCATCACGCCATAATATAAAGTCATCAAACGAAGATTTTACTGTTGAATCTAAACCAAATAAATACAAAATATTTAATTCTTTATTTCTTTTTTAATTTTAGTAAAATAATTGAAATATAATACAAACTGTGTAAATATTCGATAATTCTTAAATGTGAATCAGCAAATGCAGCTGCCATATGAATTAATTGTTCATATTGAGGATATTTAATGGAACACGGTACTATTGAAAGTATTTTTAATATCTGTAATAAAATTGTATAAGATGATTCATCATTCATTAGACGACCAAAATGATCAATTAATAACCAAATGGTAGCTGTTAATGATGGTCTAGAAAAATATTAACAACAAGAACATAGAATAATAATGTTACTTAAACAAAAAAATACATACCCACTCGATTGTTCTTTTTCATCAATCAATAATAATTGTAATAGATTCTCAAATAATTGAACATCTTTTTCTTTTTCTTCAAATAATAAATCGAGAGTATTATACAAACATTTTGGATAATAATATTCAATTTCAAGACGAATATCATGTATAACACTGATCTAAAACATTTAAAAATATGAGAAATTTTTGTGTAAAATTGATGGACAAAAATTATCCGATGATATCTTTAATCAAAATTTTCTACGTTTTTTATTTTCTACTCTTACATTTCACAGAAAATTTTGATCACGATCATCGTATTATTAATCACAATTATGAAATTAATTGCAATTAATATATTACATTTACACAAGTAAATTAATCGTGATTAAAAGTATAGTGTAACCATCGTGTACAGTTATGTCTAATACAATAATGTACAAATGTGACACACATAATACAAAAAATACATTCAATTTTAATATATTTTAATTGTTACATACTGGCTGTGTACTTGTTAAAATATATTTTGTATATTTGATAATAATATCATCTCCATT
>CAJNOQ010001512.1:0-30803 GCA_905250885.1 Didymodactylos carnosus | reverse complement strand
GTTGATTTTCATTTTTTGACAAAAATCTCAGTAGTTTATTCGACGTCGAAATTCAAAAAAAATTGAAGTGATCGACTAGGATAAAAAGAGTACATCATTCGAATCGATTTTTGACGCTGATTCCGAATATGATATTTTCATTGAGCAAAAGTTTAGCTCTGATGGAGAAAATTGCGAATTACGGATAGAGTTCCGCTTTTTCCCAGTAAAGTCGACTTTTCTCAGCAAGGACAAAAAGTTTTTCGAAGCTGAGGTATAATTTTGTTCGCTATCAGACGACGATTTGAATGATATATAGAAATCGGAGAAAGCTTTTCAAACAGAAGACTATATAGATTAGCGAGAATAGGGTGTCACTCTGCTCTGAACTGTCCTAATCGAGCTTGCTGAGGGAAAGGGTCATAATAAAAGTCGCTCTTCCTTAGATGAACATACTCAGGTTTTCATGCTGAATCCGAATAACTTAGTTGTAGACTATTTTGATAACTTTAAACTGGTGAAATCTTGATTTTTCTCGAAATGGGTCAAATTTTCATTTTTAGAGGAAGAACTTGTATTTCAAGATTTCTCACCCAAAACGTGGTCAAAAGATGAAAAATCACATATTTGGAATCAGCTCGTCGAACTCTATCGAACGATGTATATTTGAGTCGAAAATGTTTTCTGTTTCTCTTTTGCATTCTCGGTAGCCTATTCATAAAAAAACACTAAATAATATTGATACCTTGTTTCACACACAAGTTTATGTGCGTCTAAACGTATTTCAATCCAATTGTTTAATAATGCAAATAATGGTGCAAGTGGAAAAGCAGCAACAAATATTGTAATAAAGCCAAATTGCAACACTAAAAAAATAACAATGAAATTTTAATTGACAGTGTTTGTCTTTATTTTTGTTAACAAAATTTAATGATCATTGATACTTTACCCATTTCTAAATATTCCTCAAATAATCCACTGAATTCAAGATGTCTATAATCCTCTTCCCATCGTGTTTCACCTTTTGTGATAGAAATTCTTAGTTTATGATACATTGTTTTCAATTTTCTTCAATTAAAAATTTCAATATAACAAAAAAATTTTTATAATTAAAACAGTGAGTAGGAGAATGTTGTTCTTACAACGTACGGTTTAACAATTTCTTGAATATTATTAATAGCTTGTTTTCCAATCATAATAATGGCTAATTGTTGGGCTAATTCAATGAGACATCCACCTTGTCCACACTCTTCTTGTCTCAATCCAAATAGTCGTCGATAATTGCCCGGATAACCCGTAAATCTAAACAATTTAACTTGAGGAAAGAGAAATTTCCCATAACCAAAGTGTATACATACTTTCCTTTAAAGAATGCTACGTAAAATATTGAGGAATAAAAATTGATAAATTGAAATAGAAATACTTTAATAGTCAAATGATTGTCAAAATCTGTTTGTGTACGATGCATTTCTACAATAGAAATAAAAAAAATTTCATAAATAAATAGAAAATAAATTGAAAATGACAACTAAGCTATTGGAGTTATAAATTTAATGAAAATTGTTAACATCATTAATTATTATACCCCATTGAGTGAGTTTATAAGCTAATATTTCGTATACTTTTCCCAATATCATAATAACAATTAAATTCAAAAATGCTCCACTGATTGATGCATAACTAAGCGCATATTTTCTACAAATGAACAAATTCTATGTATTTTCAAATTAATGTAACGCGTTTTTTACCTTAAGTCTTTATTTTTAAACAATGGTATATTGATAATAGTTCGATAGACAATAATGGCTATTATAAATATGATTACAATACATATCTAGAAGAAAAAAATATACGTAATATAGATTTTATTTTCTCATTAATATTTGAAATACATACCATAACACTTAATGACAATACTCCGGCTAAAACCCGATAACGTCTATGAGATGTTGGAAAATATGGCTCCAATATTCCAGTTATAGGATTTTTTTCTACTGATGGTGCTCGTACAGTAAATTCAGGTCGTGGGTGATCCTTCAAACATACACACGTAGATACATATTGTTTCTTTATTCTAAAATTCAAACCTCTTCTTCTTCAAAATCCATTAAATCCCATTGATAAGCAATTTCAGCATTTTTACGTTTCCAATGTTCAAGAAACATGATAGCTGTATTGACGGAATTTGTTATATATATATATATGTATAATGAGAGAATGAGCTAGATATTACCCCAAAAACTCATAAATACGGCAAAAAAAACGGTGCCTCGATGATCAAAAAATACTCCAATACGTGCATAAGAACAGATATCAGACAATTTCCAATATGGACAACCAACATTCTAAAGTAAGTATTTTATTCATTATGAATAATGATATCTTCAGTTATTAAACCTCATCACATATTGGACACATGGTGATATTTTTTCCAATTGTACATATATCCTTCGTAGCCATATTATTAGACACATGAATAAATCCGAATAGAAACACTAGTATACCGACAATGGATGCTGGTAATAACCAGGTAGTGTATAATCCTAAAAAAAGATATATTTTAATGAAGAATAAACACTACTAGCTTGAGATCTGAACAGAAAAGTTACCATTATCATAAACAATATCTATTCTTACCTAGCCATGCAAAATAAATGCTTATTTTTTCTCCAAAATATTCTCGTATACAATCTAACGGTTGATTTTTATACCAAATACGATATCGTACCCATGTATCATAGAGCACTCGTCCTTACCAACATAAAACTAAAAATAATTAATAACTTAGAATTCATCTTATCATTAACTATTTACTTGGATTGTTTTCATCTTGTG
The DNA here is from genome assembly GCA_905250885.1 of Didymodactylos carnosus. NCBI lineage: Eukaryota > Metazoa > Rotifera > Eurotatoria > Philodinida > Philodinidae > Didymodactylos > Didymodactylos carnosus. The sequence continues at coordinate 27,989 of CAJNOQ010001512.1, read as the reverse complement.
GTGTATGTATTTTAGTGGGAGTAAATTTATAATTGCCTTCATGCAACGGATAAGCAGCTTGAAAAACATGCTCACGCAGTAAGCGATCAATACCAATTTCACCTCTTTCTGAATATCCAAAAGGTGTTGTTTGAAGAATTTCATGAACGATCAGACTCCGCTGAGTATTTGTAAAATGAACGGAAAAACGATCATTGCCTAAAAATTTATCTTGTTTTGATGATTGAAACAGACAACTATACAAGTCAGGATGAATCGTCGATGCATCTGATTTCATAGGATTTTTTATATGAATGAAACGAAATAATTTGTCCGTCATAGTATCAAGGTTTTCATTATTATTAACCACCTATAATATTAGTCATTTGTTGTTTTTTTTAAGAAAAAGTAATGGGGAAAGTGGAAACAAACCTGAATAGGTGCACGAAAATTTAAATCTTGTGCATATTTTACCACCAAATGCCATGGTACACTCAACTTTATAAAATGAATCATACATCTCTCGGCTTCGCATATTTCCTTGAAATTACATAATGATAGACTGAATGAGGTGGACAAATTTCTGTACAAAAAGTTGTCAAAATACTAACAGTTTCCATTAATAATCCAATGTTTGCCAAATTCATCAGAAATGATTGCTTCCATATTTCTCGTTTATCTTTTGGTTCATGTATTATTCGACTTTTCTCTGTCTCAAATTCATCTGATGTTGACGTTAATTGTTCTGAAACATTTTCACGCTTTTTTTCATAGACGAGAATATAATCTGCGAAAAAAAAGAGCATGATTCCTGAGTATCAACGATGTCTTCGTATTTCAATAGGAAAAAACAACAAATTCATTAAACCTACCAATTTTTGTTGTCTTATCATTAAAATAATTGTAGAATTGATCTTCAAGTTTAACGACAACATTCTTGAGCATCTAAGTAATGATATATCAATTTTAATGTTAACCTTTGAGTATGCATTACCTTCATGCTTTTATCATCGTGATCTTTTGAAATTTTGTTTTGAATCGATTCGGTCTTCAATAACTTGTCAACTACAATTTCAATCGACATTTCATTTGATGATAATTCAATTTTTATTAGATTAATTTAATACACGAAGTCACGATGTGTATTGCGGAAGATAAACAAAAATCTTTTCCATATCTCATCGATTGACTATATTCTTAACAATACATTAATGTTTTCTCCTTTTATGGATGTAACAGCTGGTTGTTAAACCAAATTTAGAATATGAAATACTTTCATAACATCAGTCTTTTGACATTCTCCAATGCGATTTACAGGAGCACATAACATTTTTTTCAAAAGAATTTGCAAAGAATCGATTTTATTCTCAATTGTCTCCTGTTTTCAAAGATAATCAAAAGCGACAGTTCAGATCCATCAAAATTACCCACGAGCTGGATTTCCGAAAAATCGCCAATCTAAACTGCTCAGTTTAAGGTAGAAACTAAAAAATTTTGTTCAAAATCTGAGTTTTCATCTTAAACACAATTTTTTCACCATTAAATTTGCCGTCGGCCAGTGCATATAAGGCACTGTTTGAATCTCGAAAAATTTCACTTTCGTTTTTTCTCCAAATGTCCGCTTGATTGCCCACTGTGGTTGCCACAAGAAGTATTTTCACTTAGTTTTTTATGTGACTCTACTGTGGAGTAGTTAAGTTTTGATTGCATATGTTTATAATTATGCAATTAAAATAATGACTTTTCTTTCTTCATTTTCTAATCATTTGAGCAATCTTTACTGAATGCTTGAAATTTTTCTTAGACACGCTTTTATTTTTGTGGTAGATTATACCATGCTTTTTTTCTTGTAATTTTGCATTTCTCTTTTAAAAAAGACGAACAGACCGATCGGAGATTTTTTTAAATGTAAGGATAACAGACAATTGTACTACTTTTTGTATTATGATTGTTATGGCAGGGGTTGGGACATGTCAGTGACATTTATGTAGTTCCCTTACACGATATGTCACAAACATCATTATTTTAAAGAATTTCTTGAATTAAATATCAGAACAAAAGGATAGTTTGTGAATAAAAGAGACTTTTTCTTGTAATCTGCATTCGACACCTGCTTGTTCAACAATGATGTTCTTCCATACTGTTTTAACAGCAAATTAAGTTTGGAAATAATTCATTAGTACACATACCTATTGACGATACAATGGGTTATAGGAAATACTTTTGTGTGTAAAAATCCCGAAGAATCAGCAGTACGAAATAAAATAGAGCAAAAGAATCAAGATACTGCCATAAAAACCAATCTTTTATTAATTTAACAAATTAATATATAAATACGAATTTTCTATCTGAGACGTAGATCGTTAGCGGGTACTTCTGATGTGTTTTTTTTAAACATCTAACTATATCTGTACTGATTTTTATTTGTTTCGTCCACATGTGAATAAAGCACTTTAACATCGGTGAGTTTTTTCACCGATAACAGAAATGGAAACAAAATTGAATTCATGAAATGTGGATGACACTCTCTGATAAAATTTCCGGAGACTCCGTAACGGGACTCCCTAGATCTTTTGTAAATATCATATAATTCATTATAATTAAGTGGTACGTCCTATCACTGGTACCAGTCTGGAACACGTCAGCCAACACCGGCTGATACGATGGTGATGATTCACTAGGAGAAAATTCGAACGAATTTTCCCATAGAATAGTGGTATATTTATGTATGGCTGTTCGCAAAACAAAAAGCTGGATGGGGAGTTGGCAGGAATTCTCTGGGGAGCTTTAGGAGGACTCCTGGGGATTATCCATTTTTCGGGAACTCCCCGGAAACTTTTCGAAAAAAGTCGATTAGAGACACCTGAAGGATTGAAAGTTAACGTTTTGCTTAGCTCTCACTTTTGAATATGATACTCTCAATCAACCTTATCTCAATTAAATTACCTCTCTCAATCAAACAACTTCCATTCAGGTCCGTCCAGTTTATACAGACAAAAAAGTCGCAAAAATTTCAATACTCATCTCGTGCAGAGCATAGAAAGTTAATTAGAATCTGATATTTTCTCACTATACTAGGCTGAAAAGTGATTTTGGCCATAACGAAACAATAAACTCAATACCTATCGCCCTCTAGTACGAAGCCCATCGTTGAAGACCCTTTTTAAGAATAGCCGACTTTCAGGCTGCACAGCACAAAAATTTTTCAGTCGAAATTTTTCATTGTAGTACTCATTGAGCCCCACAAAATGGCAACAAAGATTTTTTTGGTTCGCTTCGTTTTCAACCCCATTTGTCTATCACAAAAGTCAAAAACATCGAATACTGTTTTCATGTTTTCGCTTGCTTTTCATTCTGTTCTTAAATTTTAGTCGAGGCGAAATAATTCTTAATTTGCAATCCATCTTATTTTTAGCTAGACTAATACAAAATCGGTTATCTTTGATTAACGCGGCCATCAGTATAAGTTTCTCTATAAATTATCGTCAGCGCTACGTTTCAAGCAACGAATATACGGATTCTCATTGGACAAAAAAGCAGACCAATAAAGTTTTGAGCAAACAGTGTTCCATAAACAGTTTTTCTCTACAACTATTTTTAAACAATTTGCTTTTTATTTATTCTACCTAAAAATAAGATGGGTTGCGAATTAACAACTATTTCGCCTCGACTGAAATTTAAGAACACAATGAAAAGCACGCGAAAACATGAAAACAGTAGTCGATGTTTTTGACTTTTGTGATAGACAATTTGTCTATCATAAAACTCCATTTAATGGGGATGACAACGAAGCGAGCTAAAAAAATCTTTGCTACCATTTTGTAGTGCTCAATGAGTACTACAATGAGAGTAAATGAATAGTCAACTGAAAACTTTTTGTACTGTGTAGCCTGAAAGTCAGCTATTCTTAGAAAACGGCCGTCAACGATGGGCTTCGTACTAGAGGAAGTTAATTCTTTTTCAATCAGATTAGGCAGTTCTTCAACTTTCTTCTCATCTATAAAGGACTTATCGTTTTGTCTTAAGTGGTAAAATACTGAATGCCGTTTTCTGATTTTGGGATAGTTGGCCGGGCCTTCTAAAAGTAGCAGGACACGGTTTTAATATCCATATATGTACTACTCGAGATACTTTTCTGCGTGGTTACTTCAAACGGTAGTGTAAACTATTCAGACGCACAGAAAAACAGGGTTAAAGTTGCTTCACTGCAAGGTAGGCCAAAACTTGACATTCCTAAAAAGGCATGTAGAATATGACCTTTTTAGCGAGCAAATATAGGACTCCAATTAACTTTCTATGCTCTACAGGACAGGAATGTTGCAATTTTTGCGGCTCGTTTGTCTGTGCAAACTGGACGGACCTGAATGGAAATATCCCATTCTCACGTTAAGTTTCTGAGAGACAGTCGGACTGGTTATAGATCCTCAAAAAAGTGCATCTGTGAAAAAAATTTTAAACTTATTTTGCTTTTGAGGATACGTGGCAAAGTTCTAGGTTTCGAACGACGACGGACTTCTACCATATTGTAACTATAGGGTATTTACTAATAATATTTGTGATATATTAGTTTTTAATATTCTAAGATATCATTTCTTCTGTAGACGCGAACACAAAAAACGTAAAACTTCAACTGAGCAATAGTATCTTCTTGAAAGCGTTTTTTGAAACTTCAGACAGTGCTCTGGAGCTTACAATAAAATGATGAAAGACGTATGTGATTGTCTTTCCAGTGGGGGCGTGCAAGACAACCAATACCGACCTCTATCTACATACCATGTTTTTTGAGATTTAAAACTAATTAAAAATCATTTAAAATGTGAAATAGATTGTCTGTGAAGGGTGATCTTTCAAAACTTTTAATAATACGCCTCTTACTCGTTATTGGCTAAAAGAGAAACACCAATCAAAAAAGGTTCTTCACTAAGGCTTTATTGATTGATTTATTTTGTTGGTTTACTTCCGATCTGTTAGTTAAGTAGTAATAAGAATGTGACAGTTTAATTAGGTTTATCACAGTTATTTATGAAAAGATTTTGATTCATCTTAGATTTCTGTCATGATCTGTCCTTTGTATGAATTCAAGCTGAAAAAGTTCATTAGTTGTTTCTGATCAGTATTTCTAATGAGATTGAGAGTCAAAATGATATAATACACTCTGTTTCAGAACCGACAATGTGTGTATACACTCTGTTTTTCAATACAGTTGTTTCAATAAGTGTACTTCAATGACGCATTTTGAAACGATATATCCGTGATATAAACTGAGAAAAACCTACAAAAAACAAAGTGTAAATTAAAAATTCAAAGTATACACTGTATACTCTGTCTTTCCTCACACTCTATAAAACAATATTTATATTTAATTTCGTTTGGATACTGCACACTTTATTTCAACAGGCACACTCTCTGATTATAATTATCAGAGTTTCTGACCGTGAAATGTGCGTTCTCGATATTTTTTCAAATTATAATACAATGAGCACTAAATCTACTTATTGCTGTCACAATTCTGCCTCTAAAATAGTCCAGCAATCTATGTTAGTCAAAGTCTCATTTGCGGTGATCAATTAAGAAATTGATAAAAACTCTTTAGAAGTTTGCTCGAAAGATCTAGGATCATAAAATCGATCCTAATAGATTCTTCATGGTGATAACCTATTTCGACACACTTTATTACATGTATACGCTAATAAATTAAAAAATTATTCAATTCTATTCACTGCCCACGGCGAAACATTCTATTAAGATAATTTTTTGCTTATAATGATACCTGGATATAGTGGCTCCCTCTCTTGACTTTAATGTTTAGTGTCAGAGTTTAAAGATTTCTACTTATTCAAGAATGACATCTGAGTTTGTACTGATTTACTTCTGTAACTACAGATGCATTTATCTACTGATCCTTTCTCTCTTCTGACTAGTTAATCCATGGAAGACCTTGCAGCCATTTTTCCATGTTTTGCGAACATATAATTAATTTGTTCGATACTTTTTTTTATAGTATCTACATTACGGTTAAGGAAAAAATGTAGATCAATTGGTTTTTGATAATTCTGACATTTTTCCCAAGAATTGACACTACTTTTGCATTATTGTGCACATGATAATTAGACCCCCAAGCAATGGTTTTTACGTTGCTACTTTATATTCTCTGTCTGCTTTAAGATGCTACCGGAACGCGAACAGTTATTGTTTTTGCCGAATGTTGCGCGAAATAGATAAGCTGCATGGTATTAAGTTGGTTACTGAATTCTGTATATATGTTACCATTTATTATTGCATAGTATTTTGAAAAGTATATTTCTGTTTCTATTATAATATGAAGATGTTGTTTTCTTTTTGAGATTGTTTACTTGAAAATCATTCTGAGAAATGGCAACATCTGATACTCAATATATGACAATGGATGATGTGCATAATTTGAACAAAGATAAAGAAAAATGTATATTCATTATTGATAATAAATTGTACGATGTTACAAAATTTTTAGACGAAGTATGTTTTTATTTTTATTAAACTATTTAGTGATCCAAATGTTCTCCGCTTTTAGCATCCAGGCGGTGAAGAAGTTTTGAAAGAACAACGTGGTAAAGATGCAACAGATGCTTTTGAAGATGTTGGTCATTCGAATGATGCACGTAAACAAATGCAGGAGTTTCTAATTGGAGAACTTCAGCCCGTAAGTGTCAGATTGTAGTAGTAAACTGGCGCGTCATTATTGTCTTTTGTTTATTTTTTATAGACCGTGAAGAAATCTATTGAAAAGGTAATTTAAATACATGTTTATATACTCCGAATTCTCTGTTATTTGTATGATAAGGAACAGGGTGCTTTATAATTCTACAAGTTTTATGAATATTTATTGTTTCAAATTAACCGTCGAAACATTCTTAATAACTTCAACATTTTGATTTATTCATAAAACGTAGTTTTTTATTTAGAAGCCGCAAAAAGTAAATGTCGATGAACTAAACAATGAGTCATCATCTTGGATGAAATGGATTATACCACTTGTAATAGCCATATCTGCTGTTATTATATTTAAATTGTTTTTTAAATAAGTCATTCGTGTTAGCTATTCATACACGATTTTTTTTGTTACTTCCAATGTTTTTGTTTGTTATATACAAGGTTCTTTTTTTCCACAGGAACTTGTTATTACTTGTCAAGATAGGTTTTTGTAATTGTTTTCATTTTGGATGAAAAATCGGTATTTTCTCTATTACGATGGCTTATAACGAATACTTTTTCACTACTTTTGTGTTCATCTTAGATCGTAATTTATTCTTTTTTTAACGTGTTTTTAATATAGAGAAAATTAAAACGCTATTCACTTGCTCTTCTGTAATTCTATTGTTTCGCTGAATATTCTAGAATTTGAGCTGTTCGTGTTAAATCACTAGTTATTAAAATTGTTAGAATGACATATGGTCGCAATATAAGTTGAGGAAAGTCGAAGTCACGTACAGTTATTCATTTCATTCTGATATAACCTTCGATCTGTTTCCCGTGGACTTACGACATTTGTTTTTCTCTAATTGAATTGTGTTTTATTTTAGATTGTTCTCTCTCTTTTGTCTGAAAATTGTTAGAAAAATGGCCGAAGCACAATTAACAAATCAATTAAGTCGTATTGAATCAATGACAAACGCTGAATTACGTGTGGAATTGAAACGCCGTGGTTGTAGTACAACGGGAAATAAAAAAGATCTGTTGGCAAAATTGCGTACGGCTATGCAAAAAGAATTTGATCAGCAAGTGCTTGCTACAGCGTCAAAAACAGCGACAATCAATTATTCACCAATGGAAAGGAGTAGTGATGATCTTATATCACACAACGACACATCAGAATTAAATACATCTTCATTTATGACACCAACTGCACAAAGTCCACAATTACAAAACCGTCAACCACATACAGATCAAAATCCGTATTCGAATTTACTAATACATGATCCAGTACGTATGATACTATTATTTTGTTATCTGCTTACTGTTAATCTATTATTTTCCTACCCTTTCTAGCTTCTAAGTAAGAAGAGAAGGGGATCTTTATAGAATAGAATCGTTTTCATGAGTTTAAAGGACTAGTATTCATTTTAATCACTAAATATTACGAAAAAATTTATTTTTATTTTGGTGAATGTGAATGTGAATTATTTTATGAGCCGTTTTTTGCTTATTAGGTCAATCCTCAATATTCTACCTTTAATTTATCAGTCAATCAACAACAACAGATACCTTCAGATGATGCTCTTGACCTTTCCTCCTCAGCGAGTCATAATACACGTCGTAAACGACCAAGTTCCACACCAGGCCTAATGGCGAATACTCCTGAAACAAAACGCACTCGTACAAGAGAAAAAAAGCGCTCTATTGATTCATCAGTCGTTCATTTCGAAGAAGAGAAACCTGCACCCACAATAGAGAAAGGAGAAGAAGAAGAACCTATAAGTGAATTACCACAGATCGAAGAACCAACAAACGTACCAGATGAACAGCAGCTACGAACATCAACAAATGTCAGTTATAATATTGAAGAAGTAAACATTGACCAACGCATTACAGGTCAAGAAGAGAAACAACATGAGGAAAATGAGATAACAAATTTACCGGTTATTGAATTAGCTCCAGATGAAATAGACTATAGTGAGGATTTGACAAAAACTGATGATGATAGATCTCGCTCACCGTCTGCCTCTTTTCAAAAGCGTAAGCGTACATCTGAAAATAGCCCCGTTACATCTGAATCAGTCATTAATGAAATGCCATTATCCGATGAACGAAAAGATCTTCGTCGTTCAAAATCACCTAAAGCAACATTGAGGGATTCATCTTCACCGTCAGAGTTAAACCAACTACAACATCAACAACAATCAGAAAACGTTGTTAAAGAACGAAAGGTAGAAGAAAATATTAATGGCAATTCAACCATAACAATAAATAAAAGGTTTGTATCAGACTGAGTCATTACGATACAATCGTTAAAAAATTACTCGATAGCAAATGTACGCTTTGGAGATATCATTTCTATGCAATAATTCAGATCGAACACAGTCTCATAGGCTGGATAATTGATAGGCGACTGGTATCTTTCTCCCTGTTAAAGTGAAAAATACTCAGTTAATTTTTGATCTTTGATGAGGTGAATTTTACTCTCTACTCTTAAAAATTTCATACTCAACAAACGTGTATCACTTTAGTATTTAATTAGAATGAGTAAGTTAGATTTATTGCTATTGCTGAATAGCAGATGAAACAAAGCTAAGTTGATTGGATTATTAGTAGTAGACTGTTCACTAGCTACGCTTTCCTTCTCTTGTATGGTTATCTATCATAACTGAAATTTTATATTTTAATTCTAGCGATAATAATGCAGTTAGTGTACTAAATGAAAAAGCTTCAAAGTCGGATGAAATTCAAGACCAACAAGTGACATTATTTCCTGAAGAAATCAGTGAATTAGTTGGACAAAAAGAGGTAATTTTTTTATTTTTTTGTTTGAACCGGAGTTTTATGATGGATATCCGGTCTTTGTTGTTCTTATATAGTACTACTATTTGTCCAATAAAAGAATGATCGTTATCATTCTTTGAATAATTATTTATCGAGGACAGTTAAGTTCGGTGTTTTATTAATCGTAACAGAAGACTTGACTGCATCTTTTCCCAAAAGAAAAGCTTTTGCTTACCTTAACGTTTGAAAAATTTCAAAAACTTGGTTTTCCAGTAAAGTTTATTCATCAAAATAACTGTTTTGCCCAAGTTAATTTTAAAATCATATTCAGCATGTATAACTGACCAGCTCATCAAATTTTTGAGTTATTTGTAGTGGATTATGAATGTTTCAATACGGAGTTAGATAGCTTTTAAGCGGATTGTATTCAGCTGATTTAGCTTTTTCATAGTATTTTCTACTTTTTGATAGACGGAAGTTATCGAAAAGCGATCCTGATGCTTCTTGTAAATCCGATTTGCTGTCTGAATTTTGGAGATTCAGTTGTGCTCTAAAGATACTTGAAAAAACCTACCTTCGAAAATGATTTTTAAAATTTGTCTTTTGTGGAAAATCTAAACAACTTTTTAAAACATAAGTTGATTGAATCAGTTGCTATTGTTTTTGATAAGTGACGAACGTGTTTACATATACAACGGAAAGAACGATAATGCTAAAAATCTAAAACTAACAGGATGAAATAAAAACACTACAAGAAAATTCTCCGTTGAGTCTTCTAATTACGATCCTTTTTTCATGGTTTGTTACTTGTCTCTCTTGATGACTACTTGTTTTCTCGTTTCAAAATAGTTTTAATCATCATTTGTTCTCTTATCTTAAGAATGACTTGTCCACAAGTCAAAATGATGATATTAATGAAAAATCTACAAACAATATAGTGGAAGGAAAAAGTAAGTAGCATATTTAATAATCAGAAATAGTCAGTTTTAGTTAAAATTATTTTTTTCTAAAGAGTGTCGTTATCATCACTCCGTACTCAGTTATTCATAAGCTTTGGTCTAGTTCTGAAGCAAAATTTCACACCATTCAAAGGTATACTTCACAAAAAGTGATTCAAAATGTAAATTATATCTTACTTTCGATCTGTTCTTCAACTTTCTATGTATGGCAGCATACAGATCCGTCCTCTGATGGGTGACATTAAATATTTTCGAATCTTTTTGCTACAATTTATATTTATTATTTCTTTATTGTCATATTTATCCATATTGATCTAGAGAAATATATCCATCACTATGAAATTATTCTAAAAATGATATTCAAATGAAAACGTTTAAATAAAATTCTCTTTCTAAGAACATTTTTATGGATATTGATTACACTTGTTCCAATTAAAGCAATACTTGTTGTCTGCCCTTCTTTTTTAAGAGCGTTCTTCATCAAATGTCAAAGATGACGAACAAAAACATCACACAACACAACAGCGCTCAGAATCAAAACAACATCGATCACAAACATCGGCATTAATTAAAGGTTTACATAAATCAAATAATAATCGTTGTTTAAATTTGTCAAGCGATGTTTTAAAGGTACGTTGATATATCGTTCACTCTAAGTAGTAAGTAATACAATATTACTTTTTTATGTTTAGACTCTTATTCCAGATATTGGTTTAGGTCCAGCTGAAGTATTAGATGCTGATTTAGAAGCAATTGATCGTGAAGATGTATGTTGAAACTGTTTGCTAAATTTGTCTGTATTCAAATTTTATTTTTAACAGGGTGAAAGAAGTAGTACGGATGGTGGATCGGATCGCGGTGGTTCACCGATTCCTATCAATGAACGAGAATTGGAAACAAATATTGGTGAAACAGGAGAAACAATGACAATTGGAGAATTAGAAAAACATATTGAAAATGGTCTGAATGCAGAAACAACATTGAAACAAAAACGTTCGAATGATCCACGACGAACGGTTATCATTGATATTAACGTAAGGAGGTTTTCATCTTACACTAAATATTTATAAATCATTGGAACTATAATTTAGGCTGATACATCATCACTGCTAAACGATGATTCATCGAATGAGAAAAAGAGATACAACGCTATTCAGCCACCAGCAAGAATATTATCCCATGAATCGAAACCATTATTGGATGGAAAAACAAATGGTTTGTACTTTTTCTAATGCAATATTTTACAATAGCCCACTCTGATAAAAAAAAAAAACATACTTGATGAAATACCTCGAATATGAGCAAAAGAGATTCGAGCAAAACGATTTTTAGCAGAAGAAAATGAACAAAAGCAATTTGAGCAAAAAGTTAGTTAAGCAACAGGAGTTTGAGCAAAATTACCTTTAGCAAAAAACTGATGAGCAAATGGAAGATGAGCAAAAAAGTGAATAACAGATTATATGCGTATCATTTTTATAATAGAACTGTAGCCATTTTCCCCAGTAGTTAATAAGTATTGCTCGATGCGTCATCATTTTAAGGAAGAAAACGATGCTGAAACAAAACTAGAAACTCAATCGTCCTAGTAGTTGATATGAAATCATTAATGAGTTGAAATTAAATCAATTTAAAAAGTTGAAATGGATTTTTTGCTAGCTAATAGAGATCTGCACGAGTGAGATTTTTTTGCTCGTGTCCGCTCGTGCGCATAATCCTACTGAGGGTTGCTTGTCTGTGCCTGTCCGTGAATTTTTTTCGTATATGAATAGTCCGTATACGAAAAACGTTTTCTCGTCCACGCGTGTATATTATGTTGTCCTTGCTGTGACATGTTTCTAACTGTCTATATTTCATTCACAAAAAATTTAAAATATCTTTTTGAGAAGCCCGTACCCGTCGAAGGGAAGCAGTTGCCCGTCCATGTGTCTTTCAAGTTTGCTCGTGTCCGTCCGTGTCTTTATCGAGCCTGCCCGTGGCCACCGGAATTCCCGTTCCCGTGCAGATCTCTACTAGCTATATCATTCGCCCTTAGTAAATCAAAGAATGGATGATACACAACAATTTGAAAATTGTCCTTTCTGTTTTTACTTTTTTGTTCTTCCAATGTACTTTGCATTTTTGCTCATATTTTTGCTTAAAATAAACATTTGCTGAAAGCAATTTTGCTTATCCTCTAGTTGCTCAAAACAGATTTTCTCATCTTCCATTTGCTCAAACTCCTGTTGCTTAACTAACTTTTTGCTCATTTTCTTTTGCTAAAAGTCGCTTTGCTCAAATTATTTTTGCTCATATTCGAGGTTACCACTTGATGCACCTATTCATCTTACTTTAAGCATTAATGATGGATGAACCAATGCGTATGAAGGATGTGACACCCTCAAATCAACCGGCGACAAAAATTTTGTACATTCGTGGACTTACGCGACCCTTTACTGTTCCTCAATTAAAAGAATTGCTTAGTCGTTATGGAACTTTAATGGATGGTGATTTTTGGGTTGATAAAATTAAAAGTCAATGTTTTGTGACAGTATGTACACGCTCATCAGTAATGATACTTGAATATTTTTGACTATTTTCCTATATTCAGTATGATACACTTGAAGAGGCACAAAGTGCTCGTGAGTCGTTGGATGGATGCCGTTGGCCGTCGTCAAATCCAAAAACTATGATTGTGAGATTTGCAAAAGCAGAAGAGGTAGATTAAAATTTTTGAATTGATGTTTTACACTACTACAAATCATTCTTTCTTCTTTTAGCTCGAATTTAGCAAAACGCATGATGCACCACCAGATCAAATGCCGCCAAGTATGTCGCTAGTCTGGATCAGCCTGCTTGTAACTGTTAGTGCTTATGTTGTCTAGTGCAAAATCTTTCCTTTTTTCTTCTCAGTCTTTATGTCCGTTTTTTTGACAAACTCAAATTGTTACGAGGAGAAGAGATACTATAAACTGCGATCCATTAAAGTTTTGAGTATTAGAAAAATATAATACGTTTGTATGAGCTAATGTAACAAAATGCATGTAAGTTTTGTATGAACATGCACGTTTATCAACAAGGCTTGGTGAAGATAGTGAGTCTTACAGTTTCAAAGGTACTGTATTCGAACCTGGGCACCGTCAAGTCACAGAAAGAAGCTTGAGCAGGTAAATTATGTCTCAGTACCTCGGATCACCTACCCGCTGGTATAATAAATCAATACGTGGTGACGTACAGTACAGTTTTTTCGGTTAGTCCTCATCACTTTGGGAAAAGATCAGCTATTAGCTGTAAAAAGTTGTATTCCAAGTACTTAATATTAAGATACAATAGTTATGTTGTTTAACATCTTGATTATATGAAAATTAAACAGCTTACGTATTTGGCCCTATCCAAAAATAGAAATTAGAGTGGTACCCAGGGCTGCAAAATTATTTTAGCTCCGTACAGGTCTGAATTTTAAAAATTTCTTGTTGGTCTGTGCCTACACTCGTAAATATGAAAATTTTAAAAATACGGGTACGACCGGGGTTTGATCATCGCTGGTTCGAGTCTGGCTGAGTACAGATTTAAAAAAACCTAGACTCGCTGGGGTTCTAGTGGTAGAAGAGCTGAGATACTAAATATTTTCTCGAAAAAGACATGAATCTCGCTATTTCAACATATAGTCTTATCTATTTCTCTTTGAGAATAATTATCAATAATTATTTTTCTAGTGAAAGATTCGATCCCAACAATACCGCTAAACACACGTCTCGTTCAAGAGAAGCCAATAACAAAAACAATAACTAAACAAGATCGTAATCTAAAAGGTACCAGTAAATCTGAACCATCTACATCAAATGCAAATGATCGCCATAGACAGGATAGAACATCACCGTCAAGTCCAACCGTTGATAAAAATGATCGTATGACTAAAAATGCACGTTCATCTGATCAAAACAATGTAAGAGAATGGGATTTACATAAATTACAGCCACGTTCTCCATCCTCACCACCTATGTCATCAACTAGAAGTCCATCAACACAACTTCACACCGAATCGAATGAGCGTAAGTCAACCAACTTTTGCTATATATTTTCTAGAAAATCAGTACAGTTTATACTCAAGCTCCTGCTCTTTACGTTTAATATACAATTTAGAATATGACTGTCCAAGTTTAAAAGCTTTGCCTTCGCAAAATGGCATTGAACGTTATATCAGTAAATGAAAAAACATTTTTTGTTAAAAATGTTTAACTTCATTATTTTTATAATGCGTTAATACCGTCTTATCGTTTTGATATTAATATCAACTAGCTTACATATTTTCCATTTTTTTAGCAACGACACAGCCACCTGGTGAAGCGCCAGCTAAAGTACTTGATGATTATTTTCGTAAAACGAAAAGTAAACCAGCTGTTTATTGGTTACCATTAACTGATGAACAGGTAAGCTATACAGAATTTAACGGTTTGAATTCTAGTTCAATATTTACATTCACAACTATTATTTCTGATTAATAGGCATTGGAAAAAATTCGTGTGGACGAACAAAAGAAAAAAGACAAAGCAGATGAGAGAAAAAAACATGATGATGCGCAAGGATCTCGTCAAATAGAAACGGTAAGGAATATACAGGCTTTTATTTTTGGTGCATCTTCGAAATACTTCAGATACCACATTATTGGATGAATCAATGAATCACCTAGATGAAGATGAATCACCTATATAATAATCAATTATTTGTTTTTAGCATCAAGTAGGAAAATCATCTCGTTCCAACAATGACTCGACAAAATATTCAACCCATTCTCGTCAAACGGATGAAAAAACGGGTAGTCGTCAACATCATCGTTCAATTTCACCTGTCATAAATAATAATACTACCGAACAATCGACATCAAATCGCGATAAACGAAAACGTTTATCTCCTAGTCCACCATCATCTAAGAGAGAAAATAAACGACATTGAATATTTTCAACTTTAACTCTGGTTTATTTCTTTTTTTTGTTTTGTTTTTTAATGTATGCCATGAGTAATTTTTATTTTTTGCAAATTTGAGATGTGTGGGATTAGTCGGCAACCAGAAAAAGAAATAGATGTTTTAAGTGTCTCTCATATCATTGTTGTTTATGAAATTCAACAATGATCTGTTTGTTGTTGTAAATATTTCCATATTCCTCATTTTGGTCTTTTTCTTGTTTCTTTTGAAACATATTCATGCACACACATTACTATAAATATGTATTGTTCTATTCTGTTTGTTTAATAAAAACAATTTTGTTCTACAAAGTCTAACGTTGGACTGATATGTACGACAGATGAAATATCAGAACTGAGAAAATTGATTTGATTTCATCATTTAACCTTTTTTTTGTTTTTGTTTCGTGTGTATTGTGCTACCATCATTCTTTTTTTTTGTATTGGTTTTCTTTGTTTCAAAATACATTTTCATTCAAAAGAGTTCATATTATTCCAGAACAACTATAGCAAAGAGTCGTACAATCCGGTGACATGTTAATGTGTCCAAGCTGTGTTTCGGCTATATATTTGCTACTAGATTGTATCAAAGATTTGCTAAATATCGTAATGCAGTATCTTGTTATTCTTCTTATTAGATTTGAACGACACAATTGCAAAAGATTTTGGCCTAAATGGAGATAAGTCATTTAAAAAAAAAGAAGTTTAATCTTAATCATAACTGTTCGTGAACTTCTCTCTTAAAATAGAGATATATCCAAACATTTCTCTACAAAACAAGGCGTTTTGCAAGTCGAAGCAATTCGTAGTAACCGTGTTACAACAATTTTCCCGATGTTCCAAAAAAAAACAGTCAGAAATAACGGGTACATACCTAGGATGTATGAAAAGCTGTAAAAATTTTAAAGAATTTTGAACTTGGATGCCAGCTATAAACGTTTATCAAAAAGCAAATACAAATATTTACAAACATTCGTATTATAGTAATGATTTGAAGAATGGTTATGGTCAATCAAAAATTTATGTTGGGCATGCAAAGCGACATTTATTGAGCTTCCTTGATTTTTTCCTCTTTATTAAGGATTTAGTAGACTCCTATTCAGTTTAGGATGTCTTCGATGTTATTGACACGAAAGACTCGTCAAAATCTTGTATCGTGCCGAAGATTAATGAGAGTGATATTTTGACTCTATGTATAATAAGAATACATCAAAGGAATGAGAATACATTTTTCGGTGTCAAGTCTATTCTATAGTTCGTGTATATTTCGATAACAAATATAAATAAACATAATTATTTGATAACAGAACGTTGAAAACTGCTCAATGTGATAGACGACTAGGTTGAGCGAATGAACCGTTCTATAATGTCATCTACGTCATAGAGTCTAGTTGCTTCTATATGTCCTTACCGTAAATTTTCAAAACAATTAAAAATAGATGGCAGGCTCTTGGTGCCTGCTGATGTCCGGAAATGATGGAATGCAATATTGAAAAAAATGAACAAATATGGGAAAAAGTCCATATGATAATTACGGATACTCTCCTCTTGAAACAAAAAAGATCGGTTGGTGTATGAGAGGGCCAAATGTCCTCTACAATTCAAGACTATTTTCAAAACTGCTCTTTCTTCAAGAGATATAAAATTTTTTAATGTCGTTTACTTTACTCCAAAAACGTCAATTTTTGTTTTTCTTGAATTGTTAGTTTATCACACAATTGTTGGTTGGGAATCGGGATAGGTTTGAGTTCACTGAACTTCATCGGAACGGGATCGGGTTTCTTCAAAGGTTACATTATTTTTTTTATTCAAAAGACAAAAATAATAACGAGATAATGTTATAGAAAAAAAAATTTCATTAATTTTAATTTTTACTGCTATTAAAAGTACCATCACTTTGAGTGCGTTTCTCTTTCTAGATTGTGGAAGAAGCAGAACATCTACGTGTAGAGATTTACTAATGCAGAAATAAAAGAGAGGCCTTCACTAAAAAAAAATTTCGGATCCAGCGGGTTTAACCCTTTGGCTCCCGGCGATGTATAAATACGTCTAGTTGCAATTATTGCATGATCATAATAGCTAGAATAAATTTGAAAAAAGATTTGAATAGCTGGAAGAATTTTCGATCTCAGGTGGTGTATACAAAGGCTCCATCAAAACTCCTGAAATCAGGGTCTCTGGAAAACTCAAATCTCAGAAAACCAAGTCCTAGAGTTCAATCTAGAAATTCTTTGCAAATAAGTCTGTCGTGTAGAGTAAACATTTCTGAAGAAAATGAGACGTCTCCGAGCTGTTTATGACATTTTCTCATGGAGCAGCATTCAATTTACGGGAAGCCCCATAGCAGCAAAACTAACGGAAAAACAAGAAGATACCCCCTTAGGGCCTTTTGTAAATTGATTCTTGTTCCATGAGAAAATATCGTAAACAGCTCGGAGACGACTCAATTTCTTCAGAAATGTTTACTCTACACGATAGACTTATTTGCAAAGAATAAAGAAACCAAAATAGCACATGGCTGACAAGAAAGTAGGAAAAGTCAAGAGCTTATAATTATAAGCCTGCCACTATTAAATGAGTAGAAAAAAACATAAAATGAAATTGAAACAAAAAAAACAAAGAACAAACAAATCATCACATGTTGAGCCTAATCAAGAATACAGTTTTACGCCTATGACAAGAAAATAAACAAACAACTGTAATATTTTTATATATTCAAAGATGATCTTAGTGATCTTTTGAATTGATTTACTGTATGACAAGAGACTACCTCCTCCGGTAAACTGTTCCACTCTATTGCAGTCGTACAAAAAAATGAAGACGCAACCCGCGTCTTCGTCGCAGTAATAGTTCTTATTTGTGGTGAATTTTATCTATCCAAATTTAAATGATCTAATCTATGATTTAATAGAGGTTCACTGAATTTAGTTTGAAAACTAGAAAGTGGTGATAAATCATTTTTAATTTTATAAAAATGCAAAAGTATTTCCTTCTCAAGGATAAATCGAGAAGTTTTAATTTTTCGATTAACTCGTAACTGAACCGTAAAACTTTTTACATATTAATCGCGCTGCTAACTTTGTAATGCTATGAAGACTTGAACTAAACCAATCACTATCATATATTGCAGAACAGTAATCTAATTTACTAAGGATGCATGCCTTATAAATTTTTAATCGAACACACTTCGGAGCATCTTTAAATGTACGATATATAACACCTAAATGAAGCCTTCATGCAAGGACTACGTCATTCACGTGTACTCCCCAACTTAAATTGTGCGAAAGTTTCAAGCCGAGAAGAACGACAGACTCTTCGCGTTTCATTACTGTAGAATTAATAGAAAAAGAAAGATGACTGGCAACAGACGGAGATCGATTAGTAAAATACATCAAGCTACACTTTGAATAATTTAACGACATTAGATTTAACGAACACCATTCTTCAATTTTGTCGATGAAATTTTGACACTCTAAGTTTGTACATAAAGCAGTGAAAGAACAGAGTAAAGAACAATCGTCTAGTGCTGATGCAGAAGTAACTGATGGTAAATTGTTCACAACAATTAAAAATAACAAAGGTCTGTGTATCGAGCCTTGCGAGACGTCGGACGATACATTGATTAGATTCGAATAAAAAGAGTCAATTTTTAATCTTTGTTTTCTCTCCGTTAGATAACTCTCGAATCATCTTCTTTTATTCCCAGAGCAGAAAGTTTACTCAAAAGTATCTGAAAAAGAACTCTGTCGAACGCTTTCTCAAAATCAAATAGAACTAAAACCGAATCTATTTCTTCCTCTAGATTGTTAAAAATTTTTGATGTGAGATATAATAATGCGTTCGCTATACTAGAATTCGGATGAAAACCGAATTGTGTCGGAGAGAAAAATTTATGCTTATTTAAATAAGAATATAGTTGGTCGTAAATAAATCTTTCCAAAATTTTACTTATGATTGACAATAGAGATACTGAACGATATTTGTCGACAAGAGCTTTCGGTCCTTTCTTATGTATCGGTACTACGTCAGCAAACTTCCACTTGGAAGGATGAACACCGTGCTAAATAGAAAGAATAAATAAGTGATGAATGATGTCAAAAAGCTCTAATATACATTGTTTAAGAAAACGTACTGTTATTCTATCTGGTCCTGGTGCAATATCGCCTCTTAAACCGTTGATTGCTACAAAAATTTGTCCCCTAGTAGGTAGAATAAGAACAAAAGTATCGTTAATGAATATTTTTGGTTTCGCAGAAGGCCCAGCTTTTGGCACAAAACATTTTGCAAAAAATTCGTTAAACAAATTAGCTTTTGAAGTGTTATAACTAGCTTTTTTGTTATCGAAAAGTACTGTAGCCGGTAGTTCTGTGCTACCGTCCTTAGTGTTATTAATACCTTTACAAAAGTCTTGTGAAGACGTGAATTTATCAGCTAATTTGAAAAAATGTTTACTTTTACTATGCCTTAATTCTCTTAATGCCTTATTTCTAACAGAGTGAAGTTTAGCTATAGAAAGAGAAGATGATTTCGTTTTTATCTGTGAAAAAAGTTTGTCTCTCTGACGACGTGCTACA
The DNA here is from genome assembly GCA_905250885.1 of Didymodactylos carnosus. Taxonomy (NCBI): domain Eukaryota; kingdom Metazoa; phylum Rotifera; class Eurotatoria; order Philodinida; family Philodinidae; genus Didymodactylos; species Didymodactylos carnosus. The sequence continues at coordinate 8,083 of CAJNOQ010001512.1, read as the reverse complement.
TAATAGTTTTTACTTGATCTAAAAATAACTTTTATTTTGATTTAAGAATTGTGCGGAGTACATAATTTTCAATACCCTTTTCAACAAGTGCCTCAAAATTACTTAACAAACTATTAACGTCGTCTGTAAAGAATTCATTGAAGAAGAAAAACTACCTCTTAAACTATCTCAATCACATCGTTTAAAATCTCTAACTTTTCTTATACCAGATAAAGGCGCAACAGAAATAGAGGGAAATTTACAAAGAAGAGTACCGTGGTACGATTTTCCTAAAGCATCAAAGATAGAGACAGACGGTGATAATTACGACGAAGAATAGTAAACATTGTCTAAACAGGTACCACCTCTAGTTATACAACTAATAGTTGAAGGAACTAGAGACAATAAAGAAACAGTTTCACACAAAGAATGAAATAACACTGATTCCGAGCTTTCATCTCAGTTAAAATCACCGGTAAAAATTAATTCTGATTTTATACCATTGACGTTTTTCAATAGAAAATCCAAAACCTTATCATATTAGTCTTTTTCGGCGGTGGGCTTACGATAACAACAACACAAAAATATTAGTGTGAAGAAAGTAGAAGACATTCAACTTTAGCAGAGTATGCTACAAAATAAAAAGGGACGAGATCGGGTTCGGGATCAAAAATGTTAGACCTGCAGGATTCTATACGCGGCCGAGTTGTGGTTTGAACTAGGAATATTAGAACACAAAAGTCACTTTTTTTCAATATAAAGTTACCAACAATAAAAAATTTGTATCTTTGTAATAAAAGCGTGATGATCTGAAAAGATATCATTCCGATCTGTCGACTGATTCATTTTTTTCCTGACCTGTCGACAACATTGGGGGAAGATGAAAGATGTTAATGAGGCGCCGACACTATAAAATGTCGACAAAATAGGAAAATGAACTAACGTGTCGACGAATCGGGACTGAATCTCTGAGAATGGTCTCCAATTGTCAAGGACATTTGGCCCTCTCATCAACTATGTCTAACTTCAACAGTCAATCTGATTTGTTTCAGACGGTGGATATCTTTTATTATATATCTTTGATAATTCAATCACAACAATTAACCTTAATATCATTCGAGCATCTAGGTTTTAACAGTCATAATTTAGAATTATTTGTTACGCTCAAACGGTCATCTACGTCATACATTATCAACAAGCTGCAGAAAGCATGCAAAATGAAAGATTTTTCGCTTATATTTCACATGAATAAATTGTGTTCAATCGCTATGAAGTGGAAATTGCTAAAATATTTGACTAACTGTATCATTATATTAAATTTTTAGAAAATATTGTTCTTTATTCTACTTGAACAGACAATTATTTGAAAATGATTATTTAAATTATTTGATTATACCAGTATAAAAAAGTTTATTGAAGATATATTATTAATATTAGACTAATCGTAAAATCGTTTTATTTCTATTGTTTATTTGTTATTTGTTCATTAATTAATTAACCCAACATACATCACTAAAAAAATGATAAATGATCAATTGAAAAAAGTATTGACAAACATTTCACTAGAGACAATATGTTATAACACATTGTAATGAAACAAAAGAAACATTTCATTTTATTGTATTATTCTACATATGCATATACTAATGTGAGGTGTCATGCTATCGTATACATCCATACATTATTATATATTAACAAAATATTTTTGCATGTTTAACTCAAAAAAACAAATCAATTTTTTTTTTTTATCATTTGTTATCTCTTATATTATCATATCTTTTTTAAGTCTTATTTTTTAACCATAGAAGATTTAGTAGAAAAATGACTGAATACCCTTGGGAAACACGCTCTTATCGTATAGAAAAAAAAAAATAAATAAAATGCACGATAACATTATTAGTTATGGCAATTAAGTTTTAGCACTTCTTTTTTTATTTTTTTATTTTCTGTTGGAAAAGTGCTATTTCCTGTTCATGACGCAAGATAATCTTTCATAAATATTTTTTTGTTTATTAAGGTAAGTTGTATCAAAGTGAAAGAGATTTAGATTTCTAATATCTTACAGTTAGTATAACATTGATGTATAATATAAACAAAATCTGAGAAGAAAAATGACAGTAGAATGAAATAAAACGTTTTATCAGACACCATCATACGTTAGATTTTTTACAAAATAACATATGTTGACTGTTGATACGAGTTAAGAAAATATGAAACACGCATAATAATCCATTTTATGTTTCATCACAGGATGTTTGCTAGATTTATCGATACATGATGATCGATGAATAGATATGAAAAAGTAGACCAATACCAATGGTAAATTATTCTATTGTTGATTAACATAGACTATACAGAAATAGTTTTTGTTGTCTTGAAGAGTTGTCAGACAGAATTAAATTGTATTAATCCTCAAAAATGGTGGTATTGAATATTCTTTTATAATAAAAGATATTCTATTCTTTTGACAATATTATACTACCTGCCAATGTCAAAAGAACATGATCATCATTGTGTTTCTCATTATATTGTTTCTTTAAGTAAAAAAACAAATTTTTTTGATAACGTACTATCATATAAATTTTTATGAATAAACTAGAAATCTGATTATAGCTTCAACTAATTTTTTTTCTCTTCTCTCCAATATTTAGATAAATATGCAAAAGAAAATAACAAACAGACTAATCAATCCTTTTTAGCCATTGGAAATAATTACCAGAGAGAAGTTTGTGTAAAAGATCAAGGCAAAAAAATATCTAGTGACATGAAAACGCTAAACAACAACTATGGTGTGATGACAAATTCTCTTACTACACAGCATACTTTCTGATGATAAGTAATTTGTTGTTACAAGTCTAGTTAAATAGAAATTTATCTACTACATAATATGTATTGTGTCCATATATCAATCATTTCTGTATAGTTGTCACATATGGAATTAAAACATTATTCCAAGGTTAAAATAATGAATGTTATTTGATATTTTATAAGTTTAATATAGTTTTGTAAAAGGTGTTGTTCTTCCTTGTTGTTTAGTCGATGGTATTTGACAGGTCTAATGTCATTAGTTAGTGTCTATGCTTAGTAGATCGTTTTATACTCAAAATTCTTTCAATTGTTTTTTTTTCTTTCTTCTCTATATTTTGTTTATTTCCCTTTCTCTCTCTCTCTCCATCAGAATTAGTTTGCTATTTAACTTACATATGAATATTTTTAAAGCAGTAACAGCGATAGAAAATTCCATTTATATATTTCTGAACTGAAGGTCTTCGACAAGTAAAAAAACTCTTTCTTTTGTTCGTATATCACATTCGTAACAACACACAAACAAACTCTATAGTACCTAAACAAAAGTCTATTTTTTTTCTCTTCTCTCTTCTTCTTTCTCAGTATTCTACACACGATATTTGTAGGATGAAAAACGATAAGAAAATCATATCTAAATAGACAGACATATAAAAAGAGAATGAGAGAGACGAGTATTGTAATTTGATCAAAGCCTAAATTTTATAGAAAAGTTGTTGTTTAGCCTATAAAAAGAAAAAGAGAAAGAAAAAAAAAAAAAGTCAAAAAAGAAAACATTGTAAGTACAATTAAATACAAACTATTTTAAAAGAACCGCCTATAAAAATGAAAGAGGTGTGATAATGTTGTTACTTATATATTCGTTGTTAATAAGATCGTTTCTATTAAGTACTTAGTTCAATTTAAAAAATAAAATCGTAATAATTTTTTCTTTCATTCATTTGTTGTTCAACATTAAACCTTGTTATTATTTGACCTAGAAGTTGTTTAAAGAGGTGTGTTGTTCTTTCAATTGAATTGAGTTCAATAATATACTCGGATGTCAAATTAGCTACAATTAGTATTGTAAAGATGATATTATTTTATTCTTTTTTCAAGTAAAATACTCTCATATCTTAAAAACATATCGTTGAAAAATAAAGAATGAAAAATTGTAGATATATTAGATACGCCTTTTAGTTGAGAAAAGAATATTAGTTCAATGGGCCATTATTTTTTCAATGTATGAATAAAATTTTCTTTTTTTTTTATAGTTGTGTATAATTTTTCAAAAAAAAAAAGAAAAAAAGAAAAATGCTTCGGGCAATAACGTCAAAATACGTTTACTCATTCGATCTGTTATTTTAGATAAACCTTTTCTCTAATTCCTCGATTTTATACCATAACCTCAAATAAAATTGTCATAACACACGAATAGTGATAACCATTCTCTTTTTCTTTCTAGTGTTTTGAGTCTCATAATGAGAATCTAAACAGCGATATGACTAGATAGCTTGAGGGTCTATGTAATAGATCTAAATCTGGTATCATCTCGTTCTGGTTATAAAAAAGGAGATGAGATAACAATAGTAAGGAATCAAATCACAATTTGTGCATATCGGTTAATATAAGAGGAAAAACAACAACTTATAAATAACGATGATATGAAAATATAAGTACATTTATAAGTTAGAAACGATGTAAAATACAAACAATTATTATTGGAAAATTGATGGATACTTACGCCGATTAAACGACATTTTTTTCGTACGATATGCAAAAAAAAATAAAGCAGAAATAAGGAGAAAAATTTTATTTAAAAAAGAAACAAATTATTTACGATGATATATTGAATTAATTGTTTAAGAGAACTTTAAAAGAAAAAATATTCATTTTTATTCTCAAAAAAAATGTCTATTAATAACATTTTTGGTTTGATTTTACGAATAAAAAACATTGTGAGACGGAGAGAAATTGAATTGTAAAATCCACTCTACAAGAATTTGTGTTAAATAAAGATTATTAAACACTTTAACTAATCAATAATTAAAAGCTAATATATATAAAAATATCTTTCTACTAGAAAAGATTATTAAAATTTATAAGATAAGAGTTGAGTACAAACTTTTTTAGTATTCCAAGATCTTGCTAATCTTTTTCTAATAATGTTTTTATTATTATGGTATAATCTCTTAATCTTATTAATAAAATTTTACATAATCAAAACGTTAATCAAAATGTAAATTTTGTTTAAAATTGTTGTTGTTTTCATTGTACAAAAACAACAACAAATAATGAGACTCTATTGACTTTAATATTTAAAAATAAACTAAAAGTTATTGAAATATTTATTTAAATAAACTAGACTAGATATGTTTATTTGTTTTTTGGTCTATTAAAAATAAAAATAAAAACTAAAGCGATCAATTTTTGAACAATTTAATTTTTGATCACAATTTTCATTATTTTCATGTTTAATGAACATTTGATAAACTATAGGGAATTGAATGAAGTTAGTTAGTTGTTTATTTGTGTGAAAGAATTTTATCATCCTCATCTTTTCACACTGTTGTTTTGATTTACACTTATTAAGTTAAAAAAATGTGACAGACACTATTATCAACAATAATAGTTCATTTTTTCTTATTATAGTCAACATTAGATTTTCTCTTTATCAAATTGGATATTTATCGTTGTTGGAGGAAAAAAAAAAAAATTCTTCGTTTTTTTTATTTTTATTTTTTATATGGGTATGGATGAAAAGAGTTAAACAATAGTTTCTCAGCAAAATTAAGTTTAAGCCATATTGACTATTCTTTTAGAGAGGGAGAGAGAGAAAAAACGAACATGAATTGTTGTAGTAGTATAGATAAAAGATATCTGACCATATCCTGTTGGGTACTATCATTTAAAGTATAACTAAACATAATTAAACTCTCTAACTCTAATTATTAGTATTAATTCTCGCAACTAATACATCGACTTTTGAATAGAAAAACAGTAAAATATATAGTAAAAGAAGACTATAATTACAGTATTATGTGTACTCGTGCATGTTATAAAAAAAAAAAATGTGAAAAGAAACTTGTACTCGCATGTATTTAGAACTCAAAGAGGATCACGTCATCACTATTTTAATATTGTTGAAACATTGTGATTTATTGCAACAATGTTATTGTTAATAGCTTCTCAGTTTTTTTTTTTCCTCTTCTTCAATGCGCAAGAATGAGCAGTAGCAGCTGTTTTTTTTTTGTTTTTTTTGTTGAAAATAATTGTTTTCGATTGATAACAGAAAAAAACAAAAAAGAAAAAATGAAAAGTAGATCTCTGTTTTTTTTTTCAATGTCAAAACGAAAAAAAAAAAAAAATTCCATTTAAGGTTATAATATGCAAAATTAACGAAAGAAATAAAAATTTTCATGTAATCAGTTGTAATGTAGAAGACTTCTAATTATAGATAGAAGACTCCGTTTTTCAGAATGTAAAAAAATGACGAGTTTGCTTTTTATATATCTTGACAGACTGTAGGATAAAACTAAATTTTTTGTCAGAAAGTGGATAGTTTTTAAATATTTTTTGTCTGGTTTTTTACTATTTCATGTCGTAGTAAAACACTCGATAAGCTTTATTTAGAAAAATTAATGGTAAACTTGGTGATTTTGAAGTAGAGAAAAATGAGGAAATAAAAAGAAAAATATTACGAGAATCATTTATGTTGAAGTGCTCATTATAGAGCTAATTTCTTGTCGAATTATTTTGATACGTTGTTTTTTAGTATAATAAACTGCTTGGTTAATATTTCTCAAAAATTTTTCTAATCAAACTCATTGATCATATGAAATGTAATTAATTCTAAAACACGTAGACACTCTTAATGAAATCAATAATCAAATACGACAAAATTTTGGTGACAAAAATGATAAAATAATACAGTAGGCGTTAGTAATCTTCTAATTAACACTTTATTCAATGAAATTTGAATTTATAACAAGAAATATAATATACCGTCGATATTTTTTATACAAGTTTCTTGGAAAATGGCTATTGGAATCAGAGAGACGACCATCAAGTCTATTCTACTTAAAAATGTCTAAAGCATGTGTGATGTTATATATACATCATCTCATTCAAGAAATGAATGGTTGGATTAGATCTTAAATATAGTCCATACTAATCGATTGTCATCGATGATATTATCGATAACAGACAACTTTTATCAAAAGCGTTCGCTTCCTCATATATATATTTTTTTGATATACAGTATTAGTAACAGATAATCATTATATCAAACTATTTTTTATGTCAAGATTTTAAATATAGTTAAAAGCTAAAAAAACGTATACACGTACATATTGTTACAGTTTTAATATACTTCTTTTATCCAAGAGAATATGTTTTTCAGATAATAGAGATACGAGATATATATTATAAATGTGTGCTAAGCTATGACTCTATTATTTTACTCTCTTAAAAAGATCAGATAAACTGTTTAGCATACTGATAGAGAAAAACAAAAAAATTATTTTACAAAAAGACAATTGTCATATTAAGTTCAAATAAGCCTATACAGTATATTTTTATATCTATCTGTCAAAAATTATTGTTTTATTGGAAATTTGCATGTTTTTTGATGACGTTAACATCTAGCTGTCATATGGGAACGAATCCCAAAAAAACAAAAAAAAACGAATGTTGAATCAAAATAAAAATTTTATCTATAAATTAAACCTCTTGAATTCTGTCTTTGTAGTGAGTTGATTTGACAAAAGATATTTCAGATATTCTAAATTCCATGTTCTACTAACACAAAAAACTATACTAATATAAAAAAAATATAATAAAACAGATAAATAAAATAAAATTTAATATTTTTAAGAAGAGAAAAAAAATAATCGATTGAGAATTAAAGAATATTATTTAGGAGGATAGAGTTAAATTTAAATGATTTAGTCTTACCCCCAAAAACTAAAACTTCGTTTAAGAACGTATGAAATAATTAAAAGCAAGAAAAAGAAAAATCATCTTTTATTTTTCTTCTCTTAACTGAAGTAGATGAGAGAGATGATACTATATGTTTGCTTTAGATAGATTCTAAAATCTATTTTTATTCTATTTATTCGTTCTTCATTTTTTTTCTTCTTCTTTCTTCTACTACTATTACTACTACTACTATATTTATTTTTGTTTCAAATGTATCATTCTTTACGGCACATAACACGAAGAAAATCAAATCAAATCGAGTCTAATCTGATATAAATTGAACAAGACCTTATTGTAAATTGGATCGTCATCTCTAAAAAAAAAAACAAATGAAAGAACG